>CM052146.1:16877476-16940516 GCA_028454255.1 Halictus ligatus
GCCTGTGTGTACGATCTCCGCTAAATATAAATCCCTCTTCGCAATATTAATTATAATTATTATACGCCGGCGGGGGTACGCGAAAGCTTCCACTGTTTGGACACAGGTGGTTCTGCGTGCCGTTAAAATTTTTGCAGCGATTCGTCTAGTGCTATGAATGATCATTGAACGAAATCATTTCGCTGTGAAGCTTGGATAAAATCTTGTATCGTCCGCCGTTTCGTTGCGAATTCCAGCGTCGTCGGAAAATTGTATCAAACATTTCACTCCTAGCCAATGTTTCCAGTTTTGTAAAACTATTTCCCTCTGTCGAATTACGGCCCGGTCGAATGTCACCGGCGAAATCCATATTTCCTAGAGGAACGCGTGCATACATACCCTCCGCAACAAACGCATTTACGGTGGATAAATCGAATGTCCACCGCGTTACAAACTGTGTACGTATATTCCATTTGCCGCGTAAAAGCGAAAAATTCGCTTGGCTCGCTGAAACCCAATGCAAAGCTCGCCGTTCGATCTTTCGTGACGAATGAACATTTTCCACTGTTCGAGCGAGAAAAGTCACGGAAAAACTTGGACCACGTTTCAATACCTTGTCGCGTTCCCCGCAAACGATCGTTCGTCGACGTGTATGTCCCAGCTGCGCGCGATTCTACGCAGCCGCGCGACACGCCGGCCGCGGGAAACTAATTAAAAAAACAATAACAAAAAAGGGTCGGAACGAATGGTTGGATCGTGGCGTTCCGGTAAACGGGTACTTTTCGTGCTGCAGCACTCGAATGCAAAAACGGTGGAGAGAGGCGGCCGGTCTGTCGTCGACCGCAAATCAGTCGATGTGCAACGGGGCACGATCCCGCGTATTTCCGCTATAAATATCAAAATCAAAATACAGCAAAAAAAGAAAAAGAGAAATGCGAGGCAGAAAAGAGAGAACCGGAAGAAAATATACACCGTGTTCCCGATTGCCAGACGGGGGTCGGAGTGGCTCGAAAAGTATTCTCGCAGGGAGGGGAAAAAAAAATTGGTTCTCTCGGTTGTCTCCGCGGTTCGTCGATTCACCCTTCAAGAAGACCGTAGAGGGATGAACGAGGGAAATGAATCGGCAGGAGGGAGAAGGGCAGGGAAGAGCGCGGCGTGATTAAAGGAAGAAACGAGAACGAGCCCGAAAGAGAGTGCCTGGGACCCGGGTTTTCTCGCGCGACAACGTCCATGCGAGTTCGCCTAATCCGGCCGTCGCCGGGTGGCTTTCGCCGCGGCGAAACTTCGCCGGGATTTTTCCCCGATAACAGCGCAACTCGATCCCCGCCGCGGAATACTAATCGCACGCGGGGAACTCTCTTTGCGCGGCGGCGACGTCGTTAAAAAGTCTCGACAGAAAAACCAGGTCTCTCTCTCTCTCCCTCTCTCTCCCGCGTTATTCGCCGCCGGAACCTCGTTATTATTACTGTTATTACGTTTTCATCGCGCGCTAATATGCATGCGCGATTCACACGCGAACGCTCGTTCCGCTGCGTTTAAACATTCATTCTTCTGCAGCCACACCGAATTTCCTCGTGATCCCAGTGAAATTGCTGTCATAAATCTTAGCTCGTTGTTCGTTTCAGCGCGAATTGCTTCGCACTTCTCGGTTTACCGGGTCGGTCGTTATCTTCGCTCTCGGAGACTTCTGAAACATCGTTATGTAGAAAAATTACTCGGTTCGAAATTCGGTGTGAAATTGTACCGATACAGATTTCGTCTCGGCAATCGATTCATGCACTTTCGAAAAGAACATCCGCGTTTCCGATTGCAGAGGAGGTCTGTCGAGTGGAGAGCGTTCAACTCCGATTTTAATTTACTTGTGGACGATTCTCAAAAATCGATGCAATTTTCGCGCGAGCCTCTTTCATTTTCGCGCGAAAGATGCCGAGCGAGTCGTATAGTGTACAACCTTTGCTTTCGAGCTATGTTTATCGCGTTCACTGCCAAACCGCGGTCCACAAATAGCTCGCGCAGGATCGAAGCGGTTTAGTTAAGAAAATCGAAGCTGGAAAAATAAATGTGCTCGCGTATGTAGGACATATGCTGTAGGACACGTCGGACGACACGTTGGACAATCGAAAAAAAGAGCTGGTGATTAGGAGCAGGTGAATCTAAAAGCACCGAGAGAGTTGGCTCGCTGCGAGCAGAAACAACGATTCCGAAAGAATCGATCGCGCGGTCCCTTTTTTCCGTCCGGTTTTTTCTCCGGGGCTGTGATTACCGCAAGCAATCAAACATTGTCGAGCGGGTGTATAATAAAAACGCCAGCGGCTAAGAAAAATAGCGCCCCGGTGATATTTATTGCAAAAGTCTAAAGGCCGAGGTTCAGTCGGTATCAGACCTAACCCACTGCTCTCCGCCAGGACGAACGCGCGCGTAACCGTGCGCCCCCGCCCACGTTTCTCTTAGTTCAGCCGGTAATTGCCTTAATGAACAACTGTTAATTGAGACGGACGTGACACGATCGAACTCAACCGCCGCTCATAGCCGCGGTCGTAGCTTTCCCCGGCGGTTGCACGCGCGACTAACCGACAGCTCATGCTCGCGCTTTCACGATCACTCGGTTACCGGGGTGCGTCGCAGTTGCTCGCCGTTTGTGCAAATCGAACGAACCTCGGTCTGCATTCCGAAAATTACGGGGATCGATCCGAACGGCGCGATTCGACCCTACTCGCATCCGAAACGGTTCATCAAGGTTTCATGCTGGGAAATCCGCGTCTGATGACTCTTTCGAAACTTGGCGGCTAATCGACATTTTAAACTCTTCTGGTTCGGAGCTTTTTCTATGTACGAATGAAAAGTACCATTTATAAAAATAAATAGAAAAGAATATATCTCTGATTTATAGAGAAAGCTCCGAACGAAAAGTACCATTTATAAAAATAAATAGGAAAGAATATATCTGATTTATAGAGAAAGCTCCGAACGAAAAGTACCATTTATAAAAATAAATAGAATATATCTGATTTATAGAAAAAGCTCCGAACGAAAAGTACCATTTACAAAAATAAATAGAAAAGAATATATCTGATTTATAGAAAGAGCTCCAAACGAAAAGTACCATTTATGAAAATAAATAGGAAAGAATCTGATTTATAGAAAAAGCTCCGAACGAAAAGTACTAGAAGAGTCTAAAAGTGTGTGTGTGTGTGGGTTATCTGTCTGCTCTGGTATTCAGAGGTGATAATGCCGAAGGAAGTTGCGACCAACGTAACGGGAAGTCGAGCCTAGGAAATCGTTACATGGAACAATTTTTAAACGCGTTGTTAATGGAAGAACATTGCTAAAAATTTGACGATCACGTAGCTCGGTATTAACACTGTTCTAAAAAAAAAAAATTCAAACAGAAAGGGGGGGTGGAAGGACCTAAAAAAATTATGAAAGTACCCTACTCATTTGAAGGCGTCACAAGTTCAACAATTTTTCGAATCTTTATTAGCGAAAGGATATTGTTACAAATTTGATAGCTTACGGCTCGTTGTTAAGAGCGTTCTGTAGAATTTTTGTTTGGCAAAATGGAACATTGGAAGGACGCGAAAAATATGATGAAATCCCGGAACGGTGTGTTATTCAGAATGTCACGGAAAGTTAGAAATCGGAGGATTCGCGTTCCATCGACGGGTTCCGTTATCGAATGGGGTCCGTGTTAGAAGCGGCTCTTTATCGGGACCCCCATCCCCCCTCCGCTGACAAATAGACGCCTGACAGGCAGGCCGGGCCCGGTAGCTCCTGCGCGCAGCTCTCGTGCGAAGCGCACCGAGTGTCTTTGATAACCTCGGCGAAAGCGCACGCGATATGCTAATATTCCCGATACTTCCGACATGCGGGTGCGCTCGGAACGCGCCGCGGCGACGAAATAGCCACTCGAAACGAACAGAGCCGGCTTTCTGTGCCTCACCCTCTCTCCTCTCGTCGCTCTTCCCCCCGTGAACGGAGACGCGAGACGCATTTCTCTCCCCCTCGTGCGCTTTTGTCGCTGGTTCTGCTACTTACCCCGCGTAAAATTCCACCCGCCCGAAAACTAGAACATTTCCCGGAACGTTCGACGAACTTGTCTCTTCTCGCGAAAGAGAACAATCTTTTTTTCGTCGTGGGTAGACGAAAGCGTAACCCGGCGACGTTTTTCGAACGGGAAATATTATTTGGAAACGCAACAATGGGACGACGCAACGCCGACACACGGAACGACGTCTAGCTGGCTAGACAATGCAATCTTATCCTCGGAACGTTCACAGCCAGTCGCGCGCACACATAGTCTTTCCCCGACAAGCACGCGTGCATTCTCCGAATCTCAGTCACCCGAAATCCACTCGACACAGTCGCAGGAAACCCTTCCGCCTTGGCCCGGCCGCGTATCTTTCCCGCTCGATCTTCGCGAATCCGTTTCACTCGACTGTATCGCGCCTTCCTACTACCTAGTCTTTCTCTCGAGCTCCTCTCCCGAACTGCAATCATCGCTCAACGTTCTCAAGCAACTGTTTTTATTTTCCACTTTGCCCACGCCGCCGCGCGAAACCGTCTCGCCCGTCCGTTTGCCGCACGGCAGTCTGCTTTTACACCGGGGAACGTACAAATAGGCGAATTTCTGCGCATAGCGGTCTAGTACTGTCTGCCGTCCGTGCTCTGATGTCCAAATTAACGTAAATTGCTGCCGTTCGCTCGCGGATGAATCGTTCCCACTTTTTCCAGCTGGTCCTTAACCCCTTCCCGTTCTTCGTCGTTAGTACTCCCCCGAAAGATGGAGGGAATCTGTGTTTATTATGTACCTACACATCGCTTCGATGTTTCAACATTGATAGTCGAACAATGGCGAGGTTTGGTTTATTTTCAGTCTGAACGGCCCCTGAATGGACTTGGTTTTTGATCCAAGTCCACTCTGCTGCGTACTTAACATTAGAACCACCTAAACGAGACTTGAAGAATTGAACATAAAACATTTACAATAAATAGTGTATGATTCCAAGACACAGAGGCCAAATAAACATTTCTTCCTTCTTCTAATTATCCAAGTTGAAACTGATCCACCGATGTCTTTAAATTTGTTTAATATGTCTACTGCTTTCACACTTTGACCGCCAAACTAGAAATTTCAAAAATCCCATGAAATAAAAGCAAGTTATTTAGTGGAATAAAAATTGGAAATAATTAACACTGGAACCACCGAGGCCTAAACGTGACTTAGACTTATCTCTTCATGATAACAGCAAGATTGAATTTGCTCAGGTTTCACACGATTTGTATGGTAACATGTACTCCAAAGAAGAGATATATTAAACAATTTCCCCGTGAAAACGTTTTCGTAGTTTCAATAATCGCGAAAGAAGACGCCCACCAGTCATTTTGACTAGTTCGGTAGTGTTAAAGGATTTATATCTATCTTCTCGAATATTTTGGAAATTATTTGTGATACTGGTTCCTTCGTAGGTGGAGGTCTAGAAGACATACGAAGGTCAACATTGTTTTCTCAAATGGAATCGCGTCGTTTCCCGTGAACAATGTTTTACGTATTTACACCGGGAAACCGTTAGTTTCGAAGATAGTAGAACTTTTATTAAACCGGCGTGCTCAATGCCAATGTTGCTCACGGAATTTCACGCCCCGTGCGTCGTTGATTGTTCGAAACGGACGTGGGCCGTTACAATAATTACATCTCACTTTGAAAGGAATTAATATAATTAACCCGTGCATCTTGATGCAAAATGAGAATCCTCCAAGTCGCCTGTACGACACGATGGTTAAATGAGAATTAAATTCTTCCATTCCGCTGTTGATTTCACTTCGAAATATCCGCAGTTTATTCTGTCTCGGCACTTACTGCGATGAATGGCAATAAAAACCAACAATCCATCTACATTTCGAACAACATTGAAGAACGACGCAGTTTAAAAATGCAAATGGGACAGACGAAGAACCTCGCGACCTAGAGGTCAAACTGGCGGCGACGATCGGCAGCAGAACCATTGCCAGACAATGCATCGATTATTCTACTTCCGCGCGAAGTTCGCAACTAGAACGGGCGCTCAGGATGTAAATATTCATTAACACTTTGCTAGAGAGATATTCATAATCGTCCCGAATGTCTTCTCACCTGAGTATTTTCACGGTCGCGCACAGATGATCCGGTTAATCGTCGAGGATCGCGTCGATTGTTCTACGCTCGCAAATCACGGGCGTGCGCGCTCGGATCGGTTCGATTGGCAGCGTTCGCCGCGGGGATTGCCATTGGTGTTAGCAGAGAGAGAGAGAGATAGAGAGAGCGGTGTGGGATCTCGTTCCCGATGGTTCAGAAACGGCGCCCAATTAAATCTTCGGGCCGCTGCTGTCGGATCGTAAAATCCGTCCGGTAGGAAAAACGATATTTCATATTCCAACGGGCTCTTAGTAGATCGTTTAGTGTACACCGTGGCTGGTTCGCCGAGGTGCTCCGCCCGATTTATCGCCCCGCTGTAACGGAGAAATGTATTTTATTAACGCGTAAATGTTTTAAGCGGCTCTCCGGAGCTTCTTCCACCTACGATTTATCGAGATCGCCGCCTCGCTCGCCCCAAGAAATTCGTCTTATCTGGACGACCGTTCCCCGGGTTTTTCCAGCAGCGCGGCTTTTGTCGGGCTTTTCCGGGAAAACTCGCTGCCTCCAGCGATCGACAATGCCGGCCGACGCTGTGTCGCAAGTCCGTATTGTTCACCGTCGATCATATCGCTCCCGTGCAATGATAACAACGCCAACTCGAATTTTACCTCTTCCACCGGCGTTCCCAAATGTTCCTCGCTTGGCCTGCGAACGCACTTTGTCCTGCCTCGATCGTTGCCTCTTCCGCGGGCTTCTTATCGCCTAATTTCCACGACACACGTTCCAATTCACACCGCAGTCTAGGAGTTTGTCTACCCCGAAGCTGGAAGTCAGAGAATACTCGATACATGTCAACAACACGGGTCTTGCCGGCGTCGCGTATCGTCCAGGAGACATAACCGAGACGTGTTATGTTTATACTCCTCGGCGTCCGAGACCTCCTCCTCGATAGCGAGGAGGAGTATAGACTCCGCGGTAGTGGGGACGATTCCGCGACGTTTATCATCCAGTCCTCGGTGACATACATAGAGTAATCACTAGACTGCATTTATCGCCTCTGAAAATTTTCAAAAAATGCTATAATATATTCAGATCTACAAAGGTCCCTCCTACCGAAAATTAGAATTCATTTGTTTCCAGTTTCCTAAAATTTTCCAACAAAAATTGAAAATTGCGTAAACATCCGCAGTCTAGTAACCACTGTATTTCGTGCCCGCGATATTTCATGCTTTTCCATTCTTCTAAGCAATTGATCTGTAATAAAGAATGGAACATATAGAAAATCGATATATTTCTTGTTGATCCCACGGAACGTACTTCTTCCTACCTCGAACAGTGTCGTTCCTTATCGCCTAATTTACGCGATACAAATTCTGCTTCGTAGCAATGTCGAGTGAAGTTTACCTGTCCCGGAGATTGAACAGAGAGAGATTACACCTTGTTTTTGTAAAATTTTAAGTTGCCTAAACAGATGCGTTCCAAAACGATTCTATGGAACGTACTTTGTTCAGCTTCGAACTTATCGTCTAATTCGTGCGATGCGAATTTTATGGGCAAGTTTGTCCATTGCTCGACCGAGGAGAATTTGTTTTTATAGCAGAATATCTGAAATGCGTGCTGCAAATTTGAGGTTGCTCAACGGAATGGAAGTTGCGTTCGTCGCGACGCGGTGGGAAGATTGAGACCATCCATTTTGCAGAAGTGAAAGTAGTAATGGTATTGTTTGGGGATCGAGGTTTAAAAAATTGAACGGACGGCGGAGAGTGCAGAGTATATTGGCATTAAAAATTGATTTACTCTCTCCCCCATGACATTCCTTGTTTCGCGCACGTACGTTCGTGCTCGGGACGAGCGGAAGAGGTAAGCGATGCACAGACACGTCAGCCGAGCGAGCCGAAGTGTCAGGCGTGCCTAATAAACGTTCGCGTTCGATTTTCCTCGGGAAACCGGGGGAAGTCTCGCGCAACATTTTTCACTCGCGCGTCGCGCCATGCGAAAATCCCTTCCTCGAGCGTTTAGTTTTCGAGAGAACGCGGAACGGAAACGCGAGAGAAAGGTGTGTGTAAAGGCGGCGAAGGGTTTTCGAGGTAACCGCGACGCGGATCATTAAAGCGGGGGAATTAACCGAAAGACGAGCAGAAAAATCTGGTAAAGCTAAGACAGCTCTCGAGGATGAAAGAATGGGACGCGTACGCGGCCGTGAGAGTAAATTTGTTATAACGAAAGCCGGGGAAGAACGTCTGGTGAAAGAACATAGTTTACCGTAATTCCAACCATCTGCCTCGCTTCTACGAGCGTGTGTTCTCTTTCCCTTTCTCTGTCCCGGTCGTTTCGCCGACGGTCTTCGTCTATGGAAATTTAATTATCGCGCCGGCTGGGCTCCTCCTCCTCTCGACGATGCACACGATAATGATTTCCCTCTATGCCCTTCGTAATCATTCTCCGTCGCCTGTGACTCCGGCCGACCAACGAAGAAAGGGGCAAGAGCGAGAAGAGGGAAAAATGGTGTCGCGTCGCGTCGCGTCGCACAGCGCGATTTTTATTTGACGATGCACGCAAAATTTCCTTTCGCAGAACTGCATATTAGCAGGAAATGCGTATTATTATTCATTTAAAAATCATTTAACAGCTTTCTTTACGCATAAAAATAATTTTTCTTTTTTGCAACTTATTAATTTTATTGTGAAATTTAATTTTTTGTGACTAATTACCATTGCTTATGCATCAGTAAGCAAATTTAGATTTTTGTAAGAAAATTTGGCCATGGAGGCCCTCTCTAAAGTGCCAAAAATCGAAAAATGTTATATTAACTGTAAATGAGTGTGCACTAATAATTCTGTGTAATGGAAAGTTCTTACCAAGGAATATGCATTCTTTAGACATTTAATAAAGTAGATTTATTTTTTGTACAAATCTTCAACGGTGGTTTTATGTGTTAATTGGATATAAAACTTCAAATTAACATGAAACAAAAGCGGCAAAATATAACCTGAGATCCATGCATATTCGGATACAGTACTTATTGTAGTTTATGAATTTCATAGTTTTGTCTGCTACTTTTTGCGACTTCCAATTTTATAAACTTTTTAAGAAGTGTCTATACCTTTTCTTTGGGATCTATCGTGGAAAAGTTGTTAATTTCTTTTTAAATGTATTTGTTATATTGTTAAATTTCATTTTTTGTGAATAATTAACAATAAGTATACATTACAGTATACGTTACAGCGGGGAATTTACTGGAAAAGATCAACATTCGTGTATATCACGATATGAAATACATTTCTTTTGCAAAACATGCGTATTAGGATGGAAATATTTAATAATAATCATATAATAACCATTTTCATGCATAATATAATTTTGCAATAATTATATATCAATCATTTTTTTTATGTATTTTCAATGTGTTTTTAATATATGTTTTATAACTATTGACAAAGTAATAAGAACGTAAGGATAGATCGAAATGTGCAAAGATCACGAGAGTCAATGATGTTTTGTCGCAATTAAAGTACTCAGAATGACTCGGATAGCGAAGCAGCAGCAGCAGCATGCTCGGATAGCATTTTGTTGAGTTTATTCATTTTACTCACTAGCGTTATAATTTATTTAAATTCATTATTGTTAATTTTACATATGGTTCATGTATCATTAATTTTATTCTAAACTGGTCAATTTCTAAAAATAAATTTGTTAATTTTTAATAATCAATTTTTTGTTCTAAAAATTTTTTTGTTCAAATTATAAACTATATTGGTAAACACCAATTGTCTGTAAAAAATTTCCTCTATATATTAATAACCGAACTATGAGAAGTGCCGAAAACAGGCGATTTGTCCGCGCTGTGCGTCGCGTCGCGTCGCGATTCTAACGCGCGTCGAGTTATGGTCGCGGCGAAACGATTCCGAGCGGCGCGACGCGACGCTGCGTCGCGAAGACGAAACGCGAAACCTACTTCCAGCACTGTTGGCTTCTTTCGTCCCTGAAAATCTAATTATTGCCCCACCTTGAGCCGGCTGACCGGTCGTTCTCGCGGCACGCAAAGCACCTCTCGATCCTAATCTCGACGGGCGAGCCGGACTCGGGACGTTAAACGTCGATTCGCAGGCAATTCCCCACCCCTTTCTCTCCTATACGAAAACACAGTGATTTCTCTATATATGTCGCCAAGACTTGGATGGACAAATGTCGCGGAACTATCCCCACCACCGCGGGGTATATCCCGCGAAGAGTGCAAACGTAACACGACTCGGATATGTCTCCTGGACGATACACGACGCTGGCAAGGCCAATGTTGTTGACATATATCGAGAATACCTAATTCGCTATTAGGTCATCCCGTAAGTCGCGTCGTTCTTTATCGCGCTACGTATATGCGAACGTTCGTACGTCACTCGTGCCATATTTCTACAACTTCCTCCTATGTCTTCAAGAAACCTCTCGTCAATCTTGAACGCGCATTCGATGCACGTAGAACGTCGTTTTATATTTAAAAGAGTCAAAGAATGGCCGTTACGCTGGGACACGGTGTACAAACCCAAGAAACGTCACCATTTCTTTTGTGAAAGAGAAAACGCCATGCTCCCTAGCGGGCACTGTTCCATTCGACCTTCTTACAACGCATTAATTCGTACCGCGTCGTAATAAACACGGAATTAGTACGAATAAAATCAAATTTTCTACAAATCGCACTTTTTGCTCCGCGTTGGGGTTTAGCCGTGCCGTTATTCCGATCGGCGGATCGTTCCTCGGCGAATAAGAAAAGCAAAGACGACAGGGGGCGGGGAAGGACGGAGTTTAAACGGTGGTGGGGAGACTTTAGTCGCCAATGAGCGTCGCCATGTCTCGATACGGTACACTCTGTTGCCGAGAGTCTATCATCGCGGCATATTTGCGTTGGTCCAGGCGATCCTTTCGACGGGTCAATTTAGCGGCGACGAGATGTTTGACATCGGATTGCCGAAGTGTCGCGACGGTCGACGTCAACGTAGCGGCCCGTCGACGAGAACAAACGAGGCGGAATTAACTGAATGGAGCTGGTTTCGGTGCTGGGTCGATACCCGCTTGGTAGGAGGAGGGGGAGCGGGGAGGGATGGTCGGTCCACCGCGACGAGGAAAACTGAAATACTTGGCAATTGTACGGTTGTACGGCATCGCTCGTTTACATTCCTTCCGCCGCTGCCGTCTGTTCGCTTTTCTTCGACGCTGGAAATTTAATTATCGCGCGAGCTGCCCGCGCGCGGGCCGACTCGGGCGCCCGTTGCAACCGCCGCTAAACGCTGCTGCTGCTGCTGCTGCTGCTGCTGCTGCTCGCTTCCACACGCTCCGCTCCGCTCGCTCGCTCGCTGGCGAGAAACGCCCGTGAAACGATCCGTTCCGCCGGAATTCCCGCTCCGCAGCCCGTGCGTCTCCTTTAATTGAACGCCGTAAATTACGCACCGGTTCTGAGACGTCGAAACGAGTCACCGGGGATAACTGGCCGGCCGACGAGCCCGGAAATGTTTCGTTAGAATATACGCGACAGCTGCTCGGCCCGGGACCCGCGCGAGCCAACATTTGCCCGATCGAGATGCAACAGCGAGCGAAGATCCATCGCTTCGCTTAGCTCTCTCTTCTTTTCCCTTTCTCCCCTTTGCTCCTGTTGTCCCCGCACGATGTGAACCGAATAGCGCTCGGATAACTGTCGCTGTTTATCCCCAGAACTTGCCACGAGTCGAACGGTTGCTCGCTCGCCCTTGGGATCGATCTCGGTTTGCCCTGGGAGCGACGGGAAATTGCTTCGGCGGAAGACATGGAGAGAACTGTCCATCTTGCTTCCCCGTTTTGTAGAGTGCACCGAGTGGGCGGTGCTTCGATGCTTTGGATTTTGTGGGAGCCGAGACATTGTGGAGCTTTGTTTATAACCGTTTCCAGATTTCTGACGGCCATCCACGGTTTCGGGTCTTACAATTAATGAAAGAAACAGTGGTAGGATAGTATCCATTTTGTATTCCCTGTGTCAAACACCTCGAGGGGGCGTGGTTTGGTTATTCTCGATTTTGAGGAAGCCAAGACAGTGTGAAGATTTGTTTATAACCGTTTCCAGATTGCTAACGGCCTCCCACGGTTTTGGGTCATTATAATTAATGAAAGAAACAGTGGTAGGATGGTGTCCGCCTTCATTTCCCTGTGTAAAACACCCCGAAGGGGCGTGCTTTGGTTACTCTCGATTTTGAGGAAGCCAAGACAGTGTGAAGATTTGTTTATAACTGTTTTCAGACTTCTGACGGCCTTCCACGGTTTTGGGTCTTATAATTAACGAAATAAACAGTGGTAGGATGGTGTCCATCTTGATTTCCCTGTGTAAAACACCACGAGGGGGCGTGGTTTGGTTACTCCCGATTTTGAGGGAGCCAAGACAGTGTGAAGATTTGTTTATCACTGTTAAGAAATTTCTCACGGCCGCCCACGGTTTTGGGTCTTATAATTAATGAAAGAAACAGGGGTAGGATGGTGTCCACCTTGCTTTCCCTGTGTAAAACACCCCAAGGGGGCGTGGTTTCGTTGCTCCGGATTCTCAGGGGACCCAGAGCAGCGTTCCTGTACCTTCTCGAGGAATCTAGCAACCTTCGACATCTTGACGCTTTATAAGAAACCGAACTGATAGCGATGGAAGATTGAGACCAGCCAGTATGCCCCGAGGAGGCTCGGTTGCTCTCGATGGAGCAAGATGGATAGAGCCGTTCCGTCGCGTTCGATGCTAAACTCGCAACGTCGAGAGAACGGCTCGGTGTTTCGCGGCTCTGACGTCAATATCCCCGGAGCGTTGCCCGTGGGGGCAATCTAAAGTGCGCTCCCAGAGCGGGAGCGTGCTCGCCGGCCGTGTTACCGAGGAAGCCGAGGATTTCCGGTGTGGTCGGGTCGCGCGGCGCGGCGCGGCGCGCGAGCATATCGCCGAGCGTAATCGACGGGTCGTTTGACAACGGGATCACGCGTCGAGCGTATAGCGGCCTCGCGTCGATTCGGGCCCGATGATTCCGATCGAGGGAAGAAAAGCGGCGAGCGGAGCTCTCGACGAGCCGCATTTAAAGCCAATTGGATTTCTCGAGTCGAGTCTATCGGGCTCCGTGATGCTTAGCGGCGTCAATGGCGCGTGCTGTATGCTCCGTCGACGGTTCGCCGCTCCTTTCGTCGACTCTGAAAGAGCCCTCTTTTCTTCCACTGGCATACCATTTTGCTCGGTGGTTAGTCTAACCGCGAGCCATGATTCTCGATGGAATGCTAAGAACACAGTGGAGGGCTTCTCGAGCCCCTTTCCACCTACTCTCTTTCTCTCTTGCCCCCCCCCCCCCCCCCTCTGTCTTACTTTCTTACTCTCTCGGGTTTCCCACTCCTTCCTCCTCTTTCTCCGTCTCTCTCCTCTGCCAACCGCTCGCCGCTGTCCGTCTTCTTCATTCGATACCGTTGCACCGGCTATTGCATAAACCGCTCGGTTCTTGCCTCAGAGACCCGGAACTCGAAGAGTTCTCAAGACACGAGCCTTTCAGCTACCGTCGAGCACCGCAACGGGAAAAACGTATTTCGATAGACGCCGTTGTGACCGGAGCCTGGGCCCTGTTAAACGCTTCGAACCGTGCCCCGGTTCGAAACGTTTCATTCGAGCAATTTTTAATCGCTCGAAATACGCTCAGTTTTTTCGCTGACCGTCTATCCGGTCGCAGCGAGAATACTACTCGACCGGCCACCGCAAAGTGGGACACGTCGACGTCGCAAGCTGCACTTTTATCGAACAAAGAAAAAATACTATCATTTTCTTCCATTACCACCACCTCGCGTGATCGTCGGAGTGGCGACACGCAGTTCGTTCAATTTCGCATAGAGAAACAGACCACGGTGAAAGAGGAACGAGAAAACCAGTCGGTTCTCGAATGTTCTCTGCACAATGGAGGCGGTAGCCAGATTCGAAGGAACGTGCACGATATGCAATTTTGTGGGAATCTGTTGCACGGTCGAAATAGTCCGGTCGCTCGTGCCAGTTCTGCTAGTTTTTCCCCGATTTCGCGAAAACCGGCGGGTTACGCGCATCGTGGCAAACAACGCGAATAAATCTTATGCAAAGAGAATTTCATTCCTATTGTTTCCAATTAACGCTGGGTTTACGGTGCACTGAAAGCGATCGTTCTGCATTACTTCATAGAAATAACAAGAACCTGTTACCCATATTTTTGGGAATATTTTTGAAATAATACACACCCGAAGAGATAAATTTGCTACAGAATTTCTCCTATGTACGTTTGTAGAATCTCAACAATTGTAAATTAAAAATATTAGGATCCGTCTCTTTGACCGGTTTTATATTTTACTAACCGGTTCTTTATTTTATTGAAACTATAAGAATTCATTTATCGAAAATAGTGGAATACATTTCCCTGTTGAAAATTAAGGACAATCACGTCAATTTTCACGTCAGTCACGTATGACTGACAGTGATTTTCGACTAAGTTTAGATATTCGTTTTTATTGTGACGTATCCAGAAAAACCGAATTTTATTAGGATCTTTAGAATTCGGAAGAGTTAAGACAGCATACCCTATAATACATTCTAAAATTCTAGTTTCGGTTTCGTTAATCCATTCACATTGATTTTGTGAGAATATCTGGGATTGATTTTTGCCATTTGACGTGTCAACAGTTTTACCGTTGCCATTTTTATGAGGGAATATTTACCAGATGCTGTCAGCTTTTAATCGCACTACGGCAACCCGATACCCAAGTAACGATTCAAGTATACGAGGGATTTGGGGTTCATTTATGATGGCAAGAAATCGCCAAATTAAATTAGCACAACGGGAATTCTACCTGGAAAACGGGTAGTCGCCTAAATAATTCGATCTGGACTCGGTTCAGTCGTTTCGCGAACTTTAAACGAACTTTTTCGTTTAGTACGTATCGATGCTCGTCGGTACGCGACAGTGTGAAATGGGGTAGGTTTTTTGAGTACAAAGACGTTCGTTTGCTTTGAACTATACTACAGCGATTTTTAGCCTCGAGTTTGAAAAATCCAGGCTATTTAATTTGCGAGAATATACGAAGCAGGATTACAGCGCGAGAAACTTCCGAAGCCGAACTATCCGTCACGGCGCGGCAATTTCTCCGCCATTTTCCTATCTTCCCAGGAATTTTCCGACTTCGCGAAGGAACACAGGTAAAATTTTGCGGAAAAACGCGATCGCGCGTCTCCGTATCGCGTTCGTAAACCGGCGGGAGCACGGCCCGGGTGCGATGCCGTTCTTTTTTACGTTTATGGCGGCAGTTACCGCACCGACGAGCGAGAGGCGTCGTTCAGTCGGGTCTAAAGATTATTACGGGAGGAAAAGTTTTTCCGCGAAACAATGGAAGAGAGAGAGAGAACGAGAGAGTAGGGCTAATCGCACTAGAAATTCGAGCTTGTCAACGATTGAACCTCGACGCGGATGCACGCGCACAGCAACGCTTTTCCACGCATCAGGCCACTCGAATGTTTCGAACCGGATCCTATTTCGCGGGCTGGATTGTCCGGTGTCGTTTTTTCAACCGGGCGCATGTCGCTCGACGATAAAAATATTTAACCCATTATCGCTCCGGGAGAGTGCCGTTTCGACGCCACTTTTGTTTTAATTCTAACCGAGCGTTGTTTGCAGGCGAAAAAACCGAACCGAATCACCGATCCCGGTTAAATTCGGCTGGAATTAATTTGTTCGATCGATCATCCCGAAAACTGTCAATCCTCTCGTCTATTACTGCAATTGTATATTTTGAACGATCTTCCAGAAAGCTGGTTCCGTAATTGATAATTTTTAGAACTGCTACACTGCTTTGTTTATCCATTTTTTGAAATGTATTTCTGAAGTTCTTATAGACACATCGGTCTCTCTGTTTTGAGCATGTTTTACAATTGATTTTAAACTGAACTTAAGAACTAAAACTTAAGAGACTTGGAACTTTAAACATAGCTCAGAACCGGATGACAATGCGCACAAGACTAAAAAGTAGAACATAGTATATTCAATTAAAAAGAGATTTTTAATATACCACGGTTTTTAAGATGGGCTAAAAAGTGAAAATAACTCCTCTTTCTGTTGACGGAATTTGGTTACTCTGTTTTCGTATCTAGCGTTTATAGGTCCTCAGCATCTTATCTGCCTATTATAATCCGACCCCACAGTGGGACTATTTTTACTTTTTAGTCCGTCTTAAAATGGTGGTCTATTAAAAATTTCTTTCTATCTATATAATTACTCCTAATGTAACAGCTTTTCATTTAATTGAACCGCCAAAACCAATTAAATGACCATTTTCATATTCTGAGCCAAAATAGACCCAGACCATAGGAGGGTGAACCAGCTCAGTGTGAAGTTTCATTTTAAAAATCCCTCACGGCGCGGAATTAGAATCAAGCAATGACGAACATACACGTCGAATGCAGGCCAAATGCGGCTATTATAAATTTGACGAGAAAAGTAAAGAAAAATGAGAAAGAATTGCATTTTTATTCGATAAGAAATTAACAATTCGTTAACCTTAACCGCACCGCAATAGAATTTTGGATTGACGTGTATACACGTCAAACGCGCTTCACTGCTTAACCCTTATGGTCCGGAAGTATTTCAAATTTACTTCCCACCAGGTCCAAGTTAGTTTTCATACGAAGAGAAACTGTGGACTCAACATTTTTCTATCAAGTATAGAAAGAAAAATATTTCTATATTTTTATTTTTTTTTTGCCGCTATATACGCGGTATTGGACCCAGTAAGTAAAAGTGCCATGACGCTTAATATGGCGGCATTGGTCCGTTAAGGGTTAAAATAGTACCGGGGGGTTGAAGGTCCCATACAAATTAAACACGTTCTCACCCCTCCTTCTTCAATGATACGTTCAGGAGAAAGCAGCTCGGTTGGAGTCGCCATAAAATTACACGCCGGCCATAGTAATTTCCTCTCCGACGTCGCGCACTAAATTCCGCCTGGCAAGCGCAAAGGAAAAATCGCCTCGGTGAAAATGTCCGCTCCCCGCGATTCAGTTTCCGCAGGATCGCGAGACTTGTTTCTGTTTTGAACGGCGGGGGTTTCCCGTGATAATCGACTGGCGTAGATATCTGGGCTCTTTCTTCCCGTCGCTGCACAATGCGCAGCAGTGTTGGTGCACAGTCGCCGGCTCGTTGAATCGATAAAGATGGCGTAAGCTTGTATTTCCATTAAAATTTTCCCATTAACGTGACGCGAGTTGACGCGCGACCCAATTCGCCGGATCCAGTCGAGCGAGCCGAGCCGCGTTTTCGCGCGTGGCTCTCCGGTTAAGTCATCGAGCCGAGCCGAGCCGAGCCGAGCAAGCGAGCAAGCGAGCCATCCACCTTATCCACCTTTCGAAGCCGCGATCGAGGAGGTGCAACTCGTGGCGCATTCAGCGGCGACCTTTCCTTTGCGAACGAGAGGTCTATTTATACCCCGGTCTCGCAGGATTTATGCGACTTGCCGACTGCCAATGTCAACACGTTCGATTGTTCCCCGCGGAACGAGAGCCACTCGCGCGGATAAGTGTGACGGAGAACGCTCCGCCGGCTCGGTGAAAACCGTCGCGCCGATCCGCGAGCGGTTACGGCCTCTCCGCCCGCGTATCCTTCGGCCGTTCGCCCCCGAGAACGTAATCCGGAGATGTCAGCGCGAGATAAAAAGATTTATCGTCTGTTCCACCGAGGAGCTTCTCCCGAAAAATTGTATAATTCCGGGCTTTCTCCTCTCTAATCCCTCGATCTGTTTTCTTTTAATACGATATTACCATATTTCCCGACGCGCCGTCCTAACCGGCGAGAATTTCGACGAACTCCGCGTCGACGGTAGCCTCGCTGTTCCATCATCAAATTAACCCTTTGCACTCGTGTGGTTGAAGCGCCACTAGAAATTGTTGTGGCATTATTTCAAAAAATATTAAGAAACATTTGTAACGCGACAAAATTTTTATTCAGTAGTTTACTGAACATTTAATCCTTTTAGTGCCGGACGAAGAAGAGGTGCCTTCACGGTTTTAGGGTTTGGAAAAAGGCTGATAAAAACCGACGAATTAGTGACGCTAATTTTTCTGTATTCATTGAAAATTACATAAATAACAAAGGTACAAGTGATCATAAAGAAAAGAAGAATTAAGTCTCTTTCAACGTTCTCTCTTTCAAAACGTAATCGCCCATACGAAAAGTCATCTTTTTATCATAACTTTATATAGACCGTTTATTACAGAGTATATACTTCACATTTCCTATATATTTTATAACAAAATAAATAATATTGCACAACAAACATAAAGAATGACTCCAAGGTACATGGTAGGCGCCGGACGGATTATCTCATCCGAAACAAGTAATTGTTATAAGTAATGGAACATATAGAATATAAGGGAAAGTTAAACCGAAAAACTTAGAAAAAGAGAAACCGAAATTAGACCATTTCTAACGTATTACAAATTTATTTTGAGATAGAGTAGTAGAGACACTAGAATGGTTAAATGTTATACGTGTAAATCGGATCAGTTTCGTATGAATAAAATGAAAATATTCTGAGACGGAAGAAAAATTTAGTTTTAGAATGAAAACAGCGACGAGCGCAAAGGGTTAAAGGATCGTCCAATCCGTGACCTAAGTGTTATCTTCAACTCTTTGCACTCGAGGCCATTCTTGACGTAAACTTTTCCGGACGTTTCATCCTATGCAGAATATTTTCCTTAATCACTAAACGACCGATGCTAGCCCCGGATTATTTGAGCGCATTTTACCTCGAGTGTCTTCACTCGTATCACAGTTGACCATTAAGTAATTTATTCAACAGAAAAACGTTTAGTGAATTATAACACAATCTTTTTAGTGGGCAGGGAAAGAACTCCTGTAATTCGAGCGAAGTCTCGATCTTCGCTTGAACTCTGCCCTTTCGATCGCCTTTTTTCCTTATGAAACCCGACTGGAAACTAAAATTACAAATTCAAACGACTCCGCGGAGCTCAAACAATTTTTCCGACATTTATTTTCATTCGAAGTTGCGTAGCGACGGTTGTAGAGTCGCTCGAGTTCGGAAAATTGCAAATGAAGGAACGCAACTTTCTCAATTCTCTTTTTAATGGAAGGGTGTCGCGGGAAAGTTGAAGGTTACAAAAGCGGGGGACTTAACCCTTCGGAGCGAGCGCAGGCAGAGTGCTGCAAGCATTTTTTTGTCCGAATGTTTCCGGGGACGGAGCGTTCAGAATTTTTCGGTTCTAATTTAACGATCTTTCGGAAAAATATTCAGTTTCCAGTTCGAGGGAGCCGGCTCAATTCGTCCATAACAGCCGGCACCGGAAGCTGTGCACCAATTATAGATACCTTTTAGTCGTGATTCCGCTCGCGTCAAATGCAAATTTCATAACGCCACCGAGTTTCTAATCGTTAACCTAATACCCGATAAAAGCAGTTACTTCGTTACCGATATTGAACTGTTCCGCGTCTCCGTAATCCGTGAGATTTATATTCCGAGAGAAACGTCACCGAGAAGAGGATAACGTTTCGAGGAAGAACGTTTTAATGGGTCATAATGTCGGGCGAATTTTTTTCGCGCACGATTGTTGCTTCGAAAGTATGCGAACTGCCGGGCTCTCCGTAAAAGTAGATCGTGTTCACGCGTGCTAAGTCGAGGAGCGTTTTTACTCGCGTTTAATTGTCTACGTGAGAAGTCATGGCCGGAGGATCGCTTGGTTAACAGGTTGACGAAGTATATGAGAGTCCCCTTTACGACCGATGCTAGCCCTGGATTACGTGGAGGAATCTTTCTTCAGACAGCGTGCACTTGCTGATGATGCCACCGCGGGCACTCGTAATCTTTTTATCTCTCCAAATACTGAACTACCAATTAACCTTGATTGAAGAACCCCGCTCGAGACACCTGCATCGTGTACTGCTTAAATTCTACACACTCATTCCATTACATTTACTATCTCGTTTTAACACTAGGTTTACTAGACCCGTCAAAACGACGAGGTGTTCTACATTCTTCAATTCACAATTATTTCTACTGTAGAGATGCATTGGCAGGAAATTTATTTAATATATTTATTCCTTGGAACGTATATTATAGTAAAAGCTGCTGAGAATCTGGCTGAACGTATTCTTGGTACTTTTATAAAATAATCCAAACTGGCCACTTTCAGTACTCCGTGAACTTAGTGTTAACGCTAAACCTACCACGGTCAAAACGACCGGTTTTCTATTTCACGATTATTAAAATTGTAAAAACTTCCTAAACTATTTTCATATGAAATTACTGAATTGACTTCGTTATTTAAGCGCACATAATGTATCGCGTAGCGAATTTCTGTTAGAATCAATAGTGTCCGAGGAACCGTTGCTGGCCGAGGATTTAATTCTTTATTACCACGTAGCACATACACCTAACCTAAAAATGATAACCATACCTGCGTGAGTCATTTGAGGATGCGCTTCGGATGACCGTCAGAGAAATTAGGGATTTACCATTTATTTTTACAACCCCTGCTCCCACTCTACTAGCTCTCTGGTCAACGAAATTGTTAACTCCACCCTCTCTTTCCAACCAATCAGCTTCCCCCAGTTTTGTAAACGCCCTAGCGTATCACATAAATAGAAAGACAGAACGGCGGAACAATGTCATTTCTGTCTCGATTCTTGAATATTCTAATATTGACACCAGAAGCAAGGTCACTCTTGAATTTAGTGTTTACTTGATCCTTCGGTTCATCATTGATTCAATACAGTCCGCTCCTAAACACATCGAAGTGCGAGTTTAACTGTATCAATCAATAGAAAACTCGCACGCAACAAACAGTGTTAAAAAGTTCATTGCTTCGAAACTAAATTCTTCTCGATTGATAACACATTGGCCTTCGGCCAGGCCATCAAATAGAATGCAGAGTTTCACATAAATAGAAAGACGGCGCGGCGTAACAACGTCATTTCTGTCTCGATTCTTGAATATTCTAATATTGACACCAGCAGCAAGGTCACTCTTGAATTTAGTTAGTCAGTACTTCGGTTCATCATTGATTCAATACTAGTTTAACTGTATCACGCAATAGAAAACGCGCACGCAACATAACGAAAAATCGTACAAAAGTAAATTCGTTCTTCTCTCTTCGACGTTTTGCTTTTACGTTTTACGCTTGGTAGGTTCAGTGTTGAAGTTCTCGGAACCTTTTCAGAGGCCTGATAATTTCAGAAAGAACTCGAGGAGAATTGGTCGAGAATATTCCAGAGCCTCTTCAGGCTTGCATAAGGGAGCGGTGCATCGGTTGTCCTAGGACTGGTTTATAACCCAATTTTCGAGGCTCGGGACGTGTCGAGGATTAAAGATTCTCGGCTGGCGAGTCTCGGTCGGTTGAGCAACCGATTCCTCGGCTCGTCACTGTCAAGAAGACACCTGCTACGTGACGTTCCTGCGGAATTCCGCGGCAGCCGCTGTGTATCGTCCGATGAATTTCGATGGGTGGGTCGCGTTTCGACGTCGGAACGGTAGCGCTTCGCGGATCCAGGCGATTTCAATGGCGTATTGTCTGCCATGACAGCGACTGGCCATCGAGAGAGGGTGGGAGAGATAGTCAGTGAGGGAGGGGTAGAGTCGTCGATGTCGACGAGAGCTCGTGTCCTTCCCACGTTTCGTCCTTATCAGCGCCGCCTCTCGAGTCCTTTGCAACGTCGGCGAAAACATTTCGAGGCGCGATCGATCGCGTGTCTTTCCGGTGACTCTCGCGGCTTCCGGTCCCACGATGTTTTATACATAGGGCGTTCGCGCTCGAGCGTTTCCGCGTGGTCCACCGTAAAAAAAAGTAAAAGAAGATATAAAAACAGAAACGACCCGCGATCCCCGAGGGGACCAGATAAGTAGATTGCGGACGTTCGCGCATTTATGGCCGGCCGTCTTTATGGAAAACACACCGGAATAAACGTTCCCCTGAAATTTGGCTCCCGAGCGTACTCGCGGGGAACACAGCTGGATCGAAAACGTGCAGACCGTTCACCGCCAAGAAAACATTCAGCGTTGGAAGACGCGCGCCTGGTCCGTTTAGTGGAATCGTCGGGTAATGATTTGCATTCGATCGTTCTTGAATGCGGATGGAGTTTGGGAGAAACGCTGCTCTCGAATTTTTAATACTGGAACTACCGAGTAAGAGATACAACTGACGTGTACTGCTTTGTAATAATGACAAGACTACGTCTGTTCAACCCTTGTACCATTTTCATTCTAACATGTATCTCAATCAAGAAGTTCGGTCAAAAATTTCTGACGAAAACATTTTTCTCGTTTCGGTAATTCTGAAAGAAAAAATTGGGAACCAGTCGTTTTGACCGGTCCGGTAGTTCTAGTGTTAAGAATTGGAAATTTGTGAAGCAACGAGCGAACGATTTTTATAGGGACGCTTAAAAATACACGGAATCGGGTAACAATCGTATTCGATACCTTGAACAAAACGATTCTATGTTTCATCGAATTCTTACAATATTTTATGATTTTATGACTCGATGTTCGCTTTGAGAGCACAGCTAACAGTTTCCCCGCGTTCTCTTCATTCTATTCGTTTCAGTTGAAAAGTACCGTCCGATTTTTCTGGAAAAAGGGCAAGGTGGTTCGCGGATATCCGTGCGCGCACGTCAAATACGAATGTAAGAGATAAAATGTCGAACGTGTAATTGAATGCCTCGATGTTTCCATTTTAATCGCGATATATCGAGGTACCGCCGCGGGAAACGCGTTCGACTCGAATTACGCGAAGAAAATTTGATTTTTCCTGAAGCTCCAACCCGCAAGCCAAAGACGAAGAAGTACGCTCGGAGCGAATCGAATCCTACGGTTGATCCACGATCCTCGGAAAGGAATCGCGAAGCGTGGATCGAGCTCAACGCGGCGAGAAAGTGAAATAGCCGGCAAGAGGTTTCCCGGTAGGACGTTTTATTATGCATACGACAGATTTGCCGTGGATTCAAGGCTGGTACTTTCAGCTGCACGCGGAGCGGAGGTCCGCGTAGTGCAACTCTGCCGCCGCGGTGCACCCTGCACTCCGGAACTAGGCTTTAGCTGCTCATTCGCCGAGCTAACTAGTTCCTTCATGTTGATGGTTACTTAATCTATATTTTATTCTAAATGTGCCACCTTGGCGGGAAGACTGCAGTTAAACGGAACGAAGATTTATGGACGTCTGTTAATGAAAACGGTCCAAGGTCCTCGATATATATATTATTTTTAATTTACCAACATGGTTAAAGAGAAAAAAGAATGTTTTCTGCTTCTTGCAATCGATCCAAACAATTTTTATTTTGTGTACAGATGACCCTTTGCACTCAAAGCTACAGTAACAAGCAAAACTGAGTCTACACTATTTGCATCAACATAACTTTTTAATAACTACATCAAATGACTTGAATGTTATTGAGAAGTTAGAAGGATCAGTTTATCAGACGAGGTGTATAGAATTTTTGAAAAAAGTTTGAATTGCTCGGAATCGCAAGAGAAATAGTTAGAGTGAATCAAATACATTCTTTAAATTTTCAATACAGGCTAAAACAGCTAAGAAAACCAACTTTTACTATTTCTTTTGCGATTCCGACCAATCGAAATATTTTTCAAAAATTGTTTACACCTCGTCCAACAAACTAATCCTTCTAACTTCTCAATAACATTCAAGTCATTTGATCTAACTTTCAAAAAGTTATGTTGCTTCAAATAGTGTAGACTCAGCTTTGCTCGTCACTGTATTTTAACTCCAAAACGATAAATCTCTTCCGACCTAAAATATTATTTCCCTTCTTTATATTTTTGTTTCGTGTTATACATACGAAAATGGAGCAATTTGTCGTACAATACTGAGGTGTTTAGTAATTCATTAAATACAAACAAATTCAATAATGTAACAAATATTCTGAATAACGATACACCGATTTTTAGTGGTGCTAAGGGTTAACAGCGTTGCTCGCTTCTGTAAATGAGAAATGCGTGAAAATTGAAAACGAAAAGAAGTGCGTGCATACCTGAGTGGTTTCCGTTTCTAGCAACAGGTTAGGACAATTTTGCGTAGAGATGGAGACTGGTTACAGGATATTTCCGATGGCGGATCGATTGCCAAATAGTAAAGCTCGTTAGTTGAAGAGTCCGAGGCTCCCACGGTGTCTTTGAAAGCTCGAGCAGGCAAGTTTTAGTTGCGGGGGGATGGTGGAACGCGGCGGCGGCGGCGGTTTGGTCTCATTCACGGACGAAAGAGTGCGCGGGCGCACACGAAGCGGCGTCGGACGCGCGTGAAGCGTCGTGCAAACACACCGTGGGACGAGCGCCGGGAGGGTAGAAAGAGAATGCGCGCGCGAGAGAGAGCGAAATAAAAAAGGAACATTCATCCGGAGGAATTTTGAAGCGGAACGCGACGATGAACCGTGCACGGAACGGAACGGCTTAGGGTACGCGGCTCGTCCTCGCGAATTACCCCGGCTCGCTAATTAACATTATTCCCTTTCAGCGAGGGTGTTCGCGGATCGAAAAGGAGAGGCCGCGCCGAGTGTTGTCCCCGCTAGTCTAGCCGGCCGCTCGAGCGCGTTAAATCTATTTTGCGGGCCAGGCATTCAACGAACGTACCGCGGAAAGAGTTAATCGCGTTTTTCTGTTCTCCTCTCCTCCGTTACCCCCGGCTGACCGAGAGGGTTCCAACTTTTCCCGGCGAAACGAACTTCTTTTCAGAGCGCGCTCGGTGACGTCTGTCTCTTTCGTGCGTGGAAAAAAGAGAGAGAGAGAGAGAAATAGCGGCGGAAAGAGCACGCATTCGGTATTAAAGATTTCATTTGCGCCTCGGTGGCTGGTCGGGTTCCGCTCGATTTCATTTTCCTCGGGGAAGAAGTTCCGCCCTCGGTGTCGGACGCGATAAGCACCGGTCGCTGCTCCGCGTGTCCTGATTCCGGAATTCCTTCGGGATAGAGAACAACGACGCGGGAGAGCTCTCTTCCATCCACCGCCTCGGGCTCTTCGACGTAGTGTCGTGTCGTTTCACCCCGTACCCCCTCTCTACGACGATCGTACTTTTATTTATTCATCCGCGTCGCATATTAAATTCGTTACGCGACTGCGTTCGAGTGTCGTTTGAACAGCAGCAAGCTGCGAGCGCCAGCCGATTAATTATTTAGGTCGGATGATAGTTTGCCCTCGTCGTCTTCGACCCTAACTTCCCCAAACTGCTTCTGATCGGACGCGCGCAAAAGCGACGCTAAACCGTCTCTCTCGCCAACGAGAACTCGTTGATCAACGTAACGAGCAACAGTCTTAAGGGGCCTCTCTCTCTCTCTCGCGCGCTCTCTCCTTGCTTCGCTGGCTTTGATCGCGTTTTCATTTTTCCTTGTCGTTGGTTTATGGGGTGGAAAACGTTGCGTCGATGTTACGCGACCGTCGAGAAATTCGACGAGCCCCGAAGTGGAACGGTTGTTCTGTAGCTGGTGGATTTTATGCGTCCTCAACTGTTCCGCGATCTTTCAAACTCGACACAACAAAACATTCAATAAGCTTAACCCCTTGCCCCGCAATATCGTGAGTCATACTCGTGATTCAGAACGGAGAGTCTGATAAATATGCGTGTTATTAACACATTCGCGACCGGCAAATTTTTTCCGTTTCCGATACTGAGTACCGGCGAAAATAATGTAAAGTTCTGAAGCTGGTTGCCGCAAACCTGTACGACCAAAGCAAGCATTAAATAATTTCTAATATTAATTAATAATTTAAATTTGAATCCAATCGCATTAGCGCGCCTAATGTTGCCGCATTCAGAAACACAAATTGCAGGACGTGAATTCACGTCAGCGGCGATCAGGAACGGAATTTAAAATGGCGTGAATTCACGCCAGCGGTCGCGAATGCGTTAATTTCCGTTAAACCGAAATCAAATTCTATTTTGGCGTTGTTCACCTACAGCCATTGCAGAACATATAGACATACAATAGATACAAATGTTCTCTCTCTCTCTTTTTTTTTTAAAGGAAACTACGAATTACAAAAAAGTTCTGAAACCGTAAAATAAATCGTAGCACAAGGGGTTCATACAACTATTTTGCACCTTCATCAAATTTGCACTTGTCGATGGTGCTCCTAAATTGATTCGGCTATTTGTAATCTTGGAACGTTATTTAGTGGACTCCCGGTCACCGTCTGCCCGAACTCGACGTGTACCCCTTTTATTTCAGTCTGAAAGGAAATTGTGTCAATCGTTGCAAACTTCGATTGTCCGCAGCGAAACCGCGGATCTTCGTGCAAAATAATTTATTTCGATTTAGTCGCTGGTACATAGTAGACCGGCTGCGCGAGTCGAACTGCCATCGCGAGTGTAGCTCATTATTCCGGTGGAAGGGGTTAATTGGTCCAAGCGATGGTCCCTCGATTCGAAACAGAATTCGCGCTCCTAAACGTCGAGGTTCCTCGGTGGCAGATTGATCCGATTGCCAACGGATTGATAGCTTTGGTACAATCAATTCCGCCAGCTCGAAAGTCTCGACTCGTGCGAGACGGTTTTTAGGTCTTCCGCGCCGAAGGACACGCCGAATACCAGTGCGCTAATTAGTGATGGTCGACTATACAGCGAGGAAGAGAGAGACAGAGAGAGAAACGTATAGAATCTTATGTCTGCCCGCGCGCGCAGCAAGGTTGCGAGCCGAGCAAGCAACTTCCCAGGGATCGCGTGTAAATAATCGCAGGCTATCAAACGGGCTGATATAAATTATGATTAATTAGACGATAGAACTGGCAGTTTTCTGGTGGCGGGCGTCGCTTAAATCCGCGATAATTCGCATCGGCCGTGCTCTGTCGGCGTCGGCGTCGGCGGCGGCGCGTCACTTCCTCCCATCTCCCGGTCGAATCTACCTTACGTACGTCCCACGAAGGGAATGTAATAATTACCAGGGCATCTCTTATTACCATGGAGGTCTCGCATTACCGCTGAGTAGACGGCCGCCTAGAGATAGCGCGCTCTCGTTGCCGTACGCCTCGCGACTCGCGCCTTCTCCTCTCCTCTCCTCTCCTCCCTTGTCTCTCTCGCGTTCCCTTCTGGTTCCGTGTCGTTCCACCGAGACCCTACATCGTGTTCTTCTTGCCAGGACGGATAACACGGCGGATACCCCCGACGGATAGTTGTTCGCTTGGCGGATAGTTCGCTCGAGATTGTTGTCCTTCGACCGATAACCACCGGACCGTGAAGACGCTCCGCGAGCCACGCTTATGATTCAACATGCCTCGTCTCGGGCTCCTCGTCTCCCGCGACGACCGCGATGGCAATGAGTCTTCGTGCCGCTCGAGCCAATTCGGCGAATAGTTTCATAGTATCGTCGAGCTCTCGTGCGAACACGGGGCAGTTTCGGGGAAAGGTTTTGTTATTATTATTATTCGTTTAATGTTGCTTCAACGTCAAAGGCAATGGGATATGGGTGTATATACAATCAAAGCACACTCTTTCTGTAGTATGTAGAATAGAGATTTTATTTTAAAAGTTCTCTAATAGCACTTCGTCGGACACGTCTTTACTGTTTGAGAGAAACGTCCCGAATGAATCGAGAAAATGAAACAGAGGAGCAACAGTTCAATATAAACATCAGAGGATCGAGGGTCCCATGCCTGGGACAATATACAATGTATATCTAAAACCGATTCAAACGATCCTTCCTTCTAAGATTCATTTTGTTCCATTTATAAAATAAACTCCAACAAATTAGGTTATTAGCAACACGGTACATTTTCTTACAGTATATTATACATATTTGTATCCTTGATATACTTGGCAAGACCGGCGATATACTCCTTAGATCCTAACAGAATAAGTAAGAATCTGGGCAACTTAGCAATTTTCCTTTCATGCTCATATTTTTTGCATTCTATTATTAGATGATTTATGTTAACTGGTGCTTTACATATGTCTTTATATATTTAGGTTTCTTATTCAATTCGCGGTGAGTTTGGCAGACATGCTTCGTTTGTCGGAAAATGCACGAAATTGATTGCCGCATCGACGCGGTGTTTCTAGCGTAAAAGAATCGTTAAAAGGAGAACAAACGAATGTTGACGCGTTGAAAATTTCTGGGAGCGATCGGTGTGTCGTTTGAATTCATTCGGAGGAAGATCGTTGCGATCCCCCGTTGATTCCTCGATCGGAGGTAGATCGTGGCGGGCTCCTTTCCCTCGATCGTTCTTCTACTTCGCGCTCGAAAACGCGACACGCGAGGACTGTGGAACAAGCGGAGCTCGCCCCTCCGGTTGGTTGGTCGGCTTTGCGTAATCGAACACCGGTGCTGGCTCGATTTTTGCCATGTAATCGCCTAACCGGCTGTAATTCGACTCCGTCGGACTACTCGGAGGCGTCGCGAACTTTGATCGTGAAACACTGCCGATTCCCGCAAACCAATTTCTGTCACGGAAATGTCCACTGTTTTCGAACCTCGCGTTCGAAGGGTCGCCTAAGACCCTATTTTCATCAGGATTGTGCAACACGGATTACACAGTGGTTCGCGTAACGAGCACGAGAAGCCGCATGTTCCCTCGAAGTTTATTCGTCTTTCAAGAGCCTGTTTATGAGAGATAATTGCGGGTAACTGCGGCGGTTAATCATCGGGCTTTGTTGACTAAGAATTGCGCTTTAATTGTTCGCAACAATTGGGATTCGCAAGATCTGGATTTGCGAGGTTAAACGCCGTTGTAAATCCTAACGTCCTGCTGACACGTATTCGACCGACATTTTTATTCTGTTCACCTCTCTGTTCTTCCTCGTCGTTTCGAAGACGTTGTGACGTTGTCTTTCGCCTTTCGTCTTCAGGCATTAGTCGTTTCGATCAAAAGCAAGTAGAGTCATTTGTGTGCTGCAAGACACGATTAATATTACTAATAAAATTAGATGCCACGGTGCAAAAGACGATCAACCCCGTTCTTTAGTAAAGCCAGTCTCGTTGAAGTTTGATGTACAGTGAATTCCTGATAGTTGTCAACAACACGGTTCTTGTCAGCGTCGTGTATCGTCCAGGAGATATAGTATATACTTCGTGGCCTCTCACGGGTTATATCCCGCGGTAGTGGGGACAATCCCGCGACGTTTATCACCCAGGCCTTGGCGACATATAGAAGGTGCGGCCGAATAACGTGTACAAGCGGGCAGGGGGTGATTCTACATGTAAATACAAACCGAAACAAAGGAATAACATTTTCTTCATTCGTCGCCTCGTTTTCGGGAAAATTGAATTCAAAGATCCGTTGGGTTCGTGTGCTTTACTACATGTAGAAAGCACAATATATCGAATAGTATGCGTATTCGCTGCGTTTTCAAACTGGATTTTCTCCCAAAACAAAGCTTCGGATGAAAAATTTCTATTGTATATTTTTTTTCTTCATAACCTCTTGTACATGTTATTCGTCCGCACCCCGTATAAAGAAATCGCTGTACTTGTACGAAGCGGGAATCGAAGAATTTAAACAGCATCTCCAAATGTTGTGGGGACCTTTTGTAGCTACTGTTCAATTGTCACCGCGGTAAAAAAAATGATTTCTGCGTCGAAGCTGCTAGAGTTGACAGAGGATTGCGCGGGACGTTGGTACGGTTCTAATAAAAATTGAACGGTATGTTATTGGGGATAATCGATGGGGATGGAACACGAGTTGCTTGACGGTGTTTAGGTGCGCCGATCGTGTTGCGGAGGGTCGCGTGCTGCACCATGAATCGAGGAGCGATCCGCCCGGGACCGTGGCACGGTTTGATTAATTGCGTCGACGTATAATTTGCTAACGAGTTTCTCGGAACCCGAGAGCGTAGCTGGCGAGAGCGAGAGAAAGAGTGAGAGAGCGAGAGAGAGAGAGAGGAAGAGAGAACGAGGGAACGGCGGACGACGAGCAGCCAGCTCTCTGGTGGTTCTTCGCCGGACTCGATTATTCTTATCGCGGTGAATTTCCGCCGGTGGCTTTTTTCACTCCGGAAGCCGCCTCTTCCGCTTCTCTCTCCCTCTGCCGCTCGGCATGCAGGAAAATCATGCATAGACGTCGCCTCCTAATACATTTCACGGGTGGCACGATTAATAATCGTTACAGGTCGCGAGAGCCACCTAACGTTTTATCGATCCCGCTCGCTCGCTGAATGCGAACCAGGCTCTCCGCCGTCCTTGTTTTCCACGGATCCCGCCGTTTAACATCTCTGCTTTATTTCCCATCCCGACTGTAATTGATAGACGAGCTTTCCTTCCAGCAGATTCGCCCCGTTTCGCGCGCTAAACCCGCTCTATTTATCACCCGTTTATTTTATAAATTACTGAAAATATTTCGGAAATCGCGTTGTACGCAGGAACAACCGTTCCTCTATAAATAGATCAGCAAGTCTGGACCGCAAATGGTGAGAAACCCGAGGAGCGATAAATCATGCGCCCGTTCGCGCCAAGATCAAGACCCGGAAAATTGTCAGCAAGGTGCTAGATCACGAAGTTGCAATTCCATTACCATTCTCCGTTGGTCCGTGGCAATCCTTTGGCAATTAAATTTCTTGCCGCCTCGTTTGCAACCTAAATTTCGCGTTGTCGACACGGGTCGACGACCGCGCCGGATGTTCCGCGATAGTCTAAGACGATAGTCCCCGAGGTGTTCTCAGCTTTGACACTGGAGCCAATGATCCGAAAGGGACCGTGGGACTCGCCGGAGGCAAACTCTGGGAAAATTAACGAAGACCTGATCCTTTGTGATCCTGTGCGCGGCGTAACTGTACAACCACTTTATTCTTACGGGTCCGATGGCCACTCTGTTTAGACAACAATTATATTCGAACTGGTCCACCGCCCCGAGACTGGCTGGACAATTTTATTCTTGCGAGTCCAACGGTCAGTCTGCCATTTTACTTCGTTCCTATTTCAGCCAGTTGTACGTTCAGACCGCGCGTAAATGATAAATGCGTGGTTTACTGGACAATTTTATTCCAGCATATCCAATGGCTAGTCTTGTCATGTTATTTATTTTTCACTTCGGCTGGTTTTATGTTTAGTCCGCAACGACAAATCTGTGATTTACTGTAATTTCAGTCTTGTCCAATTTTTAACACTCTGCCGAACCTTGAAACCCGAAAAATTCCATAAAATCGAAGTAAGTTATTCAATGAAATAATTGAGTACTCCTCCAACTGTCTTGCATTTCACAGATCCTAAAGACGATTTTTAACGAGTCTACTCCAACACTTAATACATTGTTAATCTCCACTTACGATGCACAATCGAAACCAATACCAATAGTAACGCACTCTCATTGTCCACTGTCATTGTTTCGCCGGATTAGCAAATACGATTTTTGACGTGGTACAACGAATATATTAACGTAAAGATTCATTTTAAAACCTGGACAAACGATTCCGTCGCCCACGTATGGGTGACATGGCAGTCAACGTGTCAAAGCAGCTATACCAATTTAAGGAGCACCGATTATGTGACTCGCTGTATAGAAAATTGCGAGTATCTCGAAAACCAGGAACCACCGATAACGTATTTCAATCTTTTTAAATAACCGAGTCTTTTTAAATTCCGAATTTAAATACCGAATCTTCTTAAATAATATTCTTACTTGTTCGCAATACGTTTCTTCGACATATGCATATTGCATATTGCAAATACGTCGTGTGAAACATGCGAGTACAGCGTGTGTGGAGCCGCTGGAGCGAAACTGCGAGGTTGGACCGCAAAGGGTTAACGCGTCGGTGCGATTTTCCCATCGCGGTGTGCGCGTCGCGATTTCGCCGTTGCGAATCGCTGCTCGTGAAATTCGATCGGTTAGGCTCGCTCGCGAAGAGCTGTTTCGCGATCTGCTTCTCTTCGGTGTTCTGCTCGGCGCTCGTTCGCACGGCGATACGCGTTACCAGAGGAAGCCGACTCCTCGGCGACGCTTCCGCGTCCGGGCGACCTCTCGTCATGTCCTTAATGATACGCCATTTATTTCGAGAGTTTTCAAACACAACGCGGAATCGCGCGCGGGGAACTTCTCGGAATAACTTGGCGGATTGACAGCGCGACCTGGACGCGGGGCGCGTTCCTCGGGGAAACTTGGCTTGTCGAGAATGATCGCCCGATAATGACGTTTACCGCCGACGTTCACCGGGTGTCCCTGTTTCTTTCGATGAAATATTTTCGGTCAAGCGAATTCACCGTCGCGCACGCCAGAAATAATAGATCGCCGCCGCATCTGTTGAAGCCTCTAGTTTATTTTGCTGACTCTCGCGGAACTTTATGCTCCTCGGGAGATATCGCGAAACTCTGATCCGAGCGTTCGTTCTTTCGCACGCTGTTGCGGTTGTCTTGCGGGCCACTAAAGTATAATTTCTGCGTCAATCCGCGTGAAACGTTCAGCTTCACGGTGTATCTCCAACGAACAATGTTACGTTTGTTCTTAATTGAACGTCAACTTCAAACTTCATTCTATCCTAAATTATTAAACAGTCGCTGCTTCATGACAGTTCTTGGCAGTGTCTTTCCTGTTGCTCCGATTGATAAACTGCAGAGACCTGTCTACAAAATCGAAATTCTCTCTGTATCAATTTTTTAGTACAGTCCCTATATTACGTTGATGTCGTGGCAGGGTTGGGATTCTTCGGCAGTCAACTTGTTCATTTTTTTAGCAAATGCAAAACTTCTGCTGTCCACCCATTGATCGGGCTAATTAGTGTAAAACCGACGAAGGCGCCGAGGTAGCCGCGACCGTCAAAAAGTTAACGGTTCGGTGATAGCAATTCAACAATTTTCGAGGGTTTTCATGGCACGGTGTTCCCCGAAATTAAGGACGGGAAATAGATGTTGAAGTCCTGGCGAATTTTCCCGGGGAAAATTAGGACACCCCGTACATATTCTAGTATTCCTGCCGGGAGAGTGGGAGAATCAACTTAGCGTGGCAGTTAGCGTCTCGGTGTGCCCAGGGTGCAAATTTTGACCCCGGCGCGGAATTCTCCTCTCTCTCATTCAGCCGAACTTCTGACTTGCTCGCGTTTAGCTCGCGGATCACGTAATTTCTCGCGCGTTTCGGCCTTGCCGTTGCTCCCTCTCCTTCTCTCTCCCTCTCGAAACACGCCGGAAGCTCTCAGAGAGGATTCCGCGGGCCTCTTAACCCCTTTGCCCTGCGATTTCGTTTCGATCTTTCAAGCAGAACCCGCCATTTAACTTCCCCCGATGCTACCAGCGCCCAACGCTGCCAAACGAAGTTATTCTCGTTGCTTTTAAATCAATACGACAATGTAAAACGCATCTACATATATTAGGACATTTTACGGAATATATTTGAGAATTTTGTATGAAGATTCCTCCTCTGCCATGTTGTGCCATTATCTCGATGCTATTCTTATCGATAGAGTAAAAATCCGAGTATTCAAGTGTGCGAACGTGTTAATTTTTATCGCGTAAGTATTACTTCTTCTCTTTACCAATTACTAGTAATTAACACGTTCTTGCCGAGTTGACGAGTTCATATCACGAGGTTACGTTAAAAGAGAACAAGTACAACTTTTTAATTAATTTCGAACTCCTGAAACGTCTATTTCGTAAGACACCTGAAGGGAGATTCAACGAGAAATTGAAAAGGAACGCGGAACGTTGTGCTCGTTTATTTTCGTCCGAATTTTTGAATTAGCGCGAGTGTGTTAACTCTGCGAGGGGTCGAAGAGTTGAATGAAGAAGGGACTCTGTGCGATCTCGCAGGTTGCTGTTGGTTTCGAGCTGAAATACCGGGACCCCTCTCCTCGCGGATTCGTTTCTCCTCGATCAAGCTATTAACCCCGGCAAAGGAAATCTATTTGAAAGTTGTGCGAGGGAAGTTCTCTGAAGAGAGGCGAGGGAGATAGAGAGAAAGAGAGAGAGAGAAGGGGGAAGGAGAGATAGCTCGCCTTGAGAGCGAGGTAATAAGTCGGAAGGCTGTTTCGTAAAAGGAAACAGAATTAAATTCTATCTCGCGAATGGTATATTGACTCGAGCACGCTAGGAATATTGATGAGATTTTTAGGTGCCCGTCTGCTCGCGTGGTTACGTAACTCCGAGGCACGCCGGATCGGCAAATAAACCCGGCGGAATACCTGTGCACGCGCGTATGCGAATATCTGCCTGCGTGGCTTCTATCGTGTCGATCAACCCGACCGGACCAACCGGACCCCCCGGTTTCTCTTTTAATCGTTTATTTTGTGTTTCCGCGATCCTCCTCTCGGTTGCGTTATGAAAATAATTCCCCGCGGTCGCCGCGAACGAGAGAAACAGAGAGAGAGAGAGAGGGAAAGAAAGAGGAGAGACCTCGAAGGAGACCCGGTGAGTCGAGTTAACGGTCAAGCAACGTTTATGAACGCGGAAGTACCGTTGTCCCGCAGCCGTGCCTCGCCGGAACGATATCTCTGCAATTTCCTCGACGCCGCTTCGATTCCATTCCATTCCTCTTCCTGTTCGAGTTAAACCATTTTCACCCAGTTTTTCGCGGAGACACGCGGAAATCACCGCGAACCTGCTGCCCGTGAGAATTTCTTCGAACGAACCGGCACCAGTCGGTGTTCAAATTGATCCGGTTCGAACATGCGCGAACTTCCTCGAAAACAAGAGTTCTTGGCGGCACATTGTCCCAACAAGTACACCGTGATTTCTCTGTATACGTCGTGAACGCCTGGATGATAAACGTCGCGGAATTATCTCCACGGTGTATATTCCTTGAGGCGGCGCGCAGTGAACGTAACTCGGCTCGGTTATGTCTCCTGCACTATACACGAGGCTGGCAAAACCCGTGTTGTTGACATGTACCGTGAATTCTCGATATATGTCAACAACACTATCCTCCTAGGCCACTCGAGCTTCATATTCTTTTATATTCTCGGAAGCGTAGAATACGAGTACGATCATTGGTCTTCCGAACGGTCAGACCCGAGTTGCCCGCATTAAAAAATACAATGCTACGCGTTGAGTAATACAAAAGATGCTCTTTGCAATGCAAAGGGGTCCACGAGACGGTCCCGCGAACCCAGCTAAGGTCTCAGCATCCTGGACAGCTTTCTCGGCGCAAAGCTTCTTAAGTGGACGTGCCGAAAGCGAGTCCCGATAATTCGTTCCGCTTAGCTTCTTTCCGAGAAAGTGCACGGGACGCTTGGAACCCCGAAGAATAGCAAGAGATAAGTAGAAGAACAACGCGAGACACATCCATTTCTCGGGTGTCGGGGCACGAGATAGGTGGGATCCAGATTCCCCTGTATCGATTCTCCGTGTTCGTCGTTGATATTCAACCTGTATCTTCCGAGTTGATTGGAGTTACGGAGCTATTACGGCTATATTTCCATAACTTAGGATCTAATACGGCGAATAGAGGGCCAATCATAGCAACGCGTCGTGGGTATTTCGAAGTTCCCGCTGATGAATGACGTGTACCGGGAATTCGTTAGAAATGAGACCGAACCGTGGAGAGGAACGGAATTCAAAATGATAGACATTAATGCTCCGCATTGACATTATTATAAAGACGTATTCTGTGTTCTGCGGGTTATTATATTTGTACCCGAACAATGGAGACCAGTGAACGAAATTATACCGAATAAATTCGCAATGAACGAGAGACCCAGCGCCCACTGTTCGATTCAACCTGAAAATTCAGAAAGGGGAATATGAATGACTTGCACTGCGGTGACACAATTATGCAGGCCGTTTCGTAAATGGTCGGCGAAACTTTGGTAATAGATTCCTGATCTTACAGAAAACAAAAATGTTATGTTAACATGGGTCCGGAAATGATTAGTTTCTGAGTTATTCAAGCTTTTGTGCAATAATTTTCGTCACGAGGAAATGGTCAATATGTCAATCTCCTGTCTCAATGCAAGCCTCAGCTCACCTAAGTAAAGTATAAATTGCAAACAAGAATAATACACCTCGATAACGTAAACATAGACCGCCGATTATTTCGAAAACATTGTTGATACCTTTAAATAAGCCTTTGAAACGATGCGACGAGAATTGTGGGCCAAAAACTTGAATAACTAATCTTTTTCGGACCTACGTTGATATAACATTTTTTTCTTCTGTAAATATTGAACCGTTTACGAAACATCCTGTATAGACATTTATGTTCTCCGAGTCTGTATTGTTAACATTGTATTCCTATCGGAATGAAGGAAATTATACTGGACAAATTGGTATTCGACGAGACGGTTCAATGTCAACTGTCTGACTCAGTTGTCAACCTGAGAATTCAAAACGAAGTATATGAATTTTAATTTCCAAGTGGAATTTCATTGCAGCGCAATAAAATGGAGTATAAAATAAATGTAATATGCAAAATTGTCTAGGTGAAATATAACACAAAGTTGAGGCAAATCTAAGAATATTTTTGTTGTTTGCAATGTATCAAAATTATTAAGGTATAAAACCAATTTTTGTAATTTGATGCGGCACGTTTTCGTTTAGCACCAAGATCGACCGTCTAGTTGCAATAAATATCACAGGAAGTCTAAATAAATTCAATGTTTTCATTTTTAAAATGTTTCTTAGAAGTTTTAATCCCTAGCACTCGAATGACCACTTTGACATTATTAAATTTGTTTGTATTTAATAAATTACTAAACACTTCAGTGTTCGCTTCAGTGTTCACTTGTACGAGTAAATTGCACCATTTTGGTATGTGTAACATCGGGAAAATATATATAGAAAGGAAAAATGTTAGATCGGAAGAAATGTTTCGTTTTGGAGTTAAAATTGTTTCGAGTGGAAAGGGTAAAAGGTACCGAAATTTGTAATGCTTTCTCAATGTCTTGCGCTACATTGACAGAGTTAAGGGGGCCGGCAAACATTTGTCCTTGTCCGAACATTAAATTTCTCGAAATTAAGAGAATCTCTCAGCGGCAGCCATCTTGTGACGTCATAGTTGCTTCAGAATTCGAATTATCTGCCGAATATTACAAATTACTCCACGATCAGGCAGAAATTCGAAATTTGGTCTCTATACAGACATAGATTGGACTTTTAGGAAACACAATTGACCACTTCTAAACTGCTCGTTGCAATATTGAAGCGGCAGTTCACTCTTGCGTATGCATATGGATTTCAAACCATGTCGGCCCCCTTAAGGAGAGTCGACGGTAACAGTATGTTGATATCAGAACAGAACAAATTACCGAAAGAAATCAAAGGAACCAAGTTTGCAAAAATGCTTGAGGGGTGGTGAAAGAGGTGTCCGCCGACGGAGGGACCTGGTTCTCACGAACACGCGAAAACAGTTGGTGTATTAGCAACCGGGGGAACAGGAATCGCTTCGACCCTGTTCCGCGGGAGCAGACCGAGGCAAGATCTATCTGAGCGAGTACCGCAAAGTTTCCTCGTCACGGGGTGACGAGTGGAGTTACCGTGAAGAAGTTTTCGAACCGACGGGGGTAATTTCGCAGCTAGGCGGCTGTGCTAGAAAGAGAGGCCTCTCCCTCCCCCCTGCGCGACAGTCTGAAGGGGGTTGAAAAGTTCGCGGGGGTCCGAGCGTGTGCACGCGCGTGCGAATCGAAAAGAGAGCTCGTTCCAGCGGTTGGATCGATGGTTCCTCTAAGCAGCGTTCTCTTACGCGACAGGAGACTGGAGAGCTGGTTTGGGAACAGGAAAGAGAGAGAGAGAGCCCGAGTATTCTCTCTCCCCTCCTTGATGCACACGCGACGGGTGTGTTTACCTTCTTTCTGGCGATGTAGAGTTGCGCGATACCGGCGTGGTGCGAACCTAAGGTACATAGTTAGGAGAGCGAGAGAGAGAGAGAGAGAGAGACCGTGTACGTTCGAAAAACAATAGCTTCGCGTACAGCCAGACGATCCTAAGGCCTCGCCAGTGTCTAGGCCTCTCTTTGTGTTTGTACACGCGATGCCAACCAACCAACCAACCAAGCCAGCGTGCGCTTTCATACACCGGTGTGTGCGTCTCTCTCTCTCTCTCTCTCTCTCTCTCCTCTCTCATCGCTCTCGTCATCCCGCGTGTGGGCGGCCCTTGTCTGTCTCTATGCGCACGCCTCTGTGTACGAAGAAGTGCAATCAGGGCTCACAAAGGTTGTAGCATTTCATAAAGGTCACATCCACAACCCCTCTCTCTCCCTGGGGGGTATTAAAATCAACCCCCGTGTTTCCAGCCAGCCGAGCCGAGGACCTGTTTCGCTCTTCTCCCTCTCTCGTCGCTTTCTTTCTCTCTGTGAACCCTTCCCAACGATGTCTTCGCGTATTAACGGTTCTTCCGCCGGTTTATCGCAGGTTTTTATTTATTTCTTCTTCGCGGGAACGCGTCCGTTCCTTGTTCCTCGTCGTCGCCGTAGTCGTAGTCGTTGTCTGTGTACTCCGCCGATTAGAAATTCATCGATTCCTGTTCGCTCGAGCTAACAAGCAAGGCTCTCCTGTCGCGCGATCCTGCCTGGTAGCAAGATCGATCGAAAGCCTCTGACGGCTGGCTCGACGAGCGCCGATAAATCCTCGTCGCCCGGTTGAAATCGTAATTGCGTACGCTCCCGATGAAATATAAAGTTGATGGCTCGCGGTTCCCGCCCACCATCGTTCGATCCAACGTGGCCCCCTCGAGGAACGCCGTTTCCACGGCAGATCTTATCCGCAGGATCTAATCGCGGCCGAGGAACCGACGAATATTGACAGGACGATGCATCGCTCGAAACCCCGTCTTTTTCAATCCATTCGCCTCGCTAGCTGCGCACTACCTGCCCCGGCTGTGTACAGTTCTCGATATATGTCAACAACCACGGGTTTCGCCAGCGTCGTGCGTCCTCCAGGAGACATACCCGAGCCGTGCTATGTTTATGTTATGTTTTCCTCGGCGTCCGAGGCCTCTTGACCTTCGGCGTATAGCCCGCGGTGGTGGGCATAACTCCGCGACGTTTATCGTTCAGCCCTTGGCGACGTATATAGAGAGATTAACTCTTCGCTCATGGTCAGACCAACGGCTACTTATTTTACAATTGCACCGGTACAAATTGTCGGAGCCACATGCACGAGTTTGCGATTCTATAATGAAGCAAGTTCTGCAGAGAAGTCTATCCGCACGAAATTCTTACAATTACTGTGGATCTTTATGCGATATAAAGATCGAGTAGATATTTATTTCTCTTCTCAATCATTTTAATCAGTCGACAATATCCGGGTTTCTGAATTCTTCAGATGTTTTTGCTATCCTGAATTCGGTCTAACCTCCTTTGTCATAAATGCATGCAATTTTCAATGTTTCAGTGTATTCAATGTTTACAATTTTCGCATGAAGTGCCACCGTCTGGAAATTATAAACGTGCGCTTAGAACAACGTTATCCTTCGCCCGGTTGGAAAATGAATTCACCGTTCTGCGGGTCTATCGATTTAATCGACCACCGTCGCAACTTTTACAAATGTAACGAGTCATTACTAGACCTAGATCTTTATGCAAAATACCAATTTTTGATGCGAATTACAACAAGGTGTGGAGTGATATGGAAATTAATTTCCTTTCTTAATACGTTCAGCACGTTGAACGTAATATAACAATATCTCCAAATTCTTCTAATATGTTTACCGTTTCAAATTGCACGTACTAATTTTTGCCACGAATGCATAAAATCCGCTGTCCAGTCGTTATAACGACTTGGAACAACTACACCGGGCGAAATTGCAGAGGCCAGTAACGTTAGCGACTTGATGGACTTCTCGTGAAGAAGTTGGCTCATCCTCGGAGTTTCTGTTCGAGTGTACGTGACGCGGAAAGGGTGAATAGGTTGTCGAGGGTGAATAACGCGGACGCGGGAAGGTCCGGGCTGCGGAAAATAACCGACAATGATTCGGCCCTCGATACCGAAGTTGGTCATCCGACACCTGTAATTTGCCGCTCCCAATGGGGTCGCAACGAGCCCCGACTCAGGGTTATGGTCCTGGCATATTTATTTCTGTCCCGGTCTTGCGGGACTTCTTTCATGCTTCGTCGGTGTGGAATTTGATTGCGGATTAATAGCCAGCGATGCGATTATTATTTTATCTCCTATTCCGGATCTGTAGCTCTGAGAATAACAAGGTAGACTCCGATTGGATCTCCCGTGTCGTACTTTTATCGCTTCGAAGGTGTACGTCGAGTTTGGAAATAAAATTTCATTTCAATCTCGTCCCCCCTCTCTCTCTCTCTTTCCGATCTATTGTTCCGGCGATTGTCAATTACGAGAGCGCGTTCCGATTGCCTTCGATTAGAATTGTAGGTCAGCCGTACACGGAAAGTAACCCGTAACCGAATTAGCCCGTCGCGTTTTAATCGTAATCCGTAATGTTTAATCGGATTACGTCTCGTCCCGGGCACGGTGCTACGGTTACATCGTTCTCGATAATTGGAAGACAAGGGACCACTTTGTTCTGCGTACATGTGCACGGTCGCTCCCACGGGTAAATATTGACGCCGCGAAATAATAATGTTTCGTTTCCACTTGACACGCTCGCTGCCAAATCCCGTCGTGCAAACCTCTCGAACGACCCGGACAATTTTTCTTCCCTATTTCAATCGATTCCACAGCTTTCGAAACGCCCGGCCCTATCTCTTGCATTTTGTTTAGCACGTTCTCGGGAAACGAGCTACTGGGAAACCTCGGCAATTGACAAAATGACGAGATCGAATTTATTAGCGATTGGTACGGTTTCTATCATAAGCTCGAATGATAAAAATAATTTAATCATTTCCTACGGGAACACCTTTATAACGCAGCGGTGGATTTAATGTTAGTCATTACGTGGTAAACTCGTGAACACGATGTAAACCTTCGTACGCTCCTTGGATATATTACACTAGATTGAAAACATGATCGAAACGATTCGTCTTCTCTGTATCGACCAACAGTTCGCTGAACACAAACGAAGCTGCATGTACAAGATAAATGCTTGCAATTGCTTGCGATACGATCCACTAATTACTCAAAAGACTTCTGATGACACTGTGTTCACTTCTGCTTGTAATATCACGTTGCACGTAATATACTTATAATCGTATCCATTAGTCTTTGTATGTATCATTCTACCGGACGCGGAAAATAAAGTAGTTGCAGAAGACGAATATGTCGGATTACCGGATCCTCTATCGATTTTCGTTTCAAGTATCATTCTACACGAGTTCGTTCCTTCGCATCTTGTACAAATATTCACGCACGGGATGCGCGAGGCAGAATGTTGTTTGGCGTTTGCGATGAGGAGTCGGGGGAGGTTGGGAGACACTGAGCGACCCTTATCCGGTCATCGATGCCCATTATCTAATGAATCCGATGATCACGGCGAGTTCGCGACCTTCCCGCTGGAAAAGTCGAGCAATGTGTGTCGCCGCAACTCGCTGGGAAGGTCGGCCAGCAATGGACGGGCTGGCAAACGCTTGCACACGCGGCTCGACAAAGAGTGTCGCAAATATTCCGCTTCGCGAGTACACGACAACGGTCTAATAAAATCGGCGGCGCCGCGGGACGAGCCGTTCTTCCGTCGTCTCGTCGCCCACGCGCACGCACACACACACACGCTCCCTCTTTGTCCCTCCAATAAAACAGATTGGCTCGGCTCGATCTTCATTGGTTCGTTTTCCTGGACAAACGCTTCGACGAGCTCGAGAGCTCAGAACAAATTTACTCGAAACAAACTCGTAGGAACTCTCTCTCTCTCTATCGGCCGGCGAACGAGATTGCGACCTCGTGCAGAGAGGAGAGAGAGAGAGACCCGATGAATGAACTCGTCCGAAAGCGTAGGCACGGTTTACGCCGGGGCTAAAGGCTTAGCTAATAGACCGTGAAATATTTTGCGCCGCTCGTACGGTTTCTTTGCCGCGCGTCAATACCCTAATCCCTTTCGATTTTCGAAATCTGCTTTGCGCCCGACCAAGTTCCTCCTCTCGGCTCGGCTAGCGTCTTACACGGAAGTCTGAGGTTGCCTCGAAATAACGCAGAATATTCGCGACGATCCGAAGAAACTGATTCCCACCCCCGTGATTCGTAGGAAATTATAAAACAGTCGCAGAGAGAGAGAAATCCCCGTGTCCTTGTCGATTTCTCGCCGGTCATCTTGTTATTTCTGGTGCCACTGCGTCACGCCCACTCGGGAGGCGTGGCTACGAGCGTAACGCAAATATATCGTCATAAAGACAGAGCGTCTCTTCTTCCTCGGGTGTAATTTCTTCTGAATAGTCAATCCCGAGGGCAATCGACCTTGGTGCTGTCAAAGCACAGATTGCCCTGCGGGCAGCACTTTGATTCCTTCAAGACCGGGAGCTACGAAACCACGCCCACTCGGTGCCGCGTCACACGAGAGAAGCAAGCCAGCCGGACGTTCCTGAAGTCGAACAACCCTCGAGGCTCAGAACATTTTTGTCGATCCTCGAGATAGTTGCTCCGTAGAACATTGTTACCGTACGCCCATTCAGGAGGCGTGGCATTGAACGTTAAGTAGCAAAGTAAAGACAAAGAGCCTCTTTTGCTCTCTGCGATGTCGTTTCTAGTGAAATCTTGCTTGAAATCTTGCCACGAGCGATCCACGGCATGCTCTCGAAGCATAGATTGCCCTATAGGGCAGAATATTAGCCGTTTCAGGATCGAGGGCCACGTAACCACGCCTGTCAAAGGCAGTCGGATTGAGATACATTGCTTCGCCTTTCACCGAGGCCACCTAGAGGCAATCCTACACGATTCTACAGCCGCAGAATATTGTATGTCAACGCGAATATCTGTCCGTGGGATGTTCGAGCCTTTGCGAGGCTCGTCCCGCTCGCAATTCCCCGCCCCCGAACGTTTTGCGTTCCTAATTGCGCTTCGACTGCGTCGTATAAGTAATTCGGTTGGCAGCGAGCAGAAATTAGCCTCGTCTTGGTGACTAGGTATTCAGCGCGGCTTCCAGGTACGACACGCTTTCTTCCGCGCGTTTCCACGACGACCAACTCCCTTCGATTTTTTCCAGGTTCTCTCTCTCACTCTCTGTCCATGTCATTTCCGTAAAGCTCGAAACTTTCGAATTACTTTGGCCGATCGATTTTTCCGGTATGGAAAAACGATGCTTCGGGTTTTGCCCGGCACTTCCGCCGACACGCTTTCACGAACGATTCTCCGTGCCCACGGTTCTTCCGATGGTTCAAACAGAGTCAGCCCCTCGACTTCTCTTCTGCTCCCTTTCCTCTTCGGATCCCATGAAATTCGGGGATGCTCTCGGATATCTCGCGTCCGACTTTTTTCCCTGTTTCTCAAGAAAGAAAGAGAGAGATCTGGCTGCGGGCTCCCGCGATCCCGAGAACCGCGAGGCATACGCGGAATATTTACGGATCTCGCTCGATCATCCCCGATGGCCTGCCTTCCGCTCGGATTACACCGCCCGTGAAGTGTTCGATCAAAACGTGTTGGCCGAGCGAATGTTTGCCGGCATGTTAAAAAGCGTAATTCGGTGTCGTACGCGCGCTCTCCGGATATAATAATGTTCGCGTCTCTTTCGTTCGGCGCGCGCGCGGGGATTGGCGAGAGCTGCTATGCAAGCAGCTCGGGAACAGATTAAAACATTTTTGCTGCTTTGAACTGGAGAGACAACGGCCGGGGATTGCTGGGAAGTTTCCTCTCGGAACCGGTGTTTGCTTTTCTTATTCTTGCAGGAACGACAGAGTAAGTTTGCTTGTTTCCTCGTTCTCGCGACGTTGTCGTTTTTGGAGGGAAAGGTTCAATGTTTCTATTGTACGACCTTTATAGAAATGAAAATGGTACGCATCGATTAGAATGAACAGCAGTCGAAGAAAAATTTCTTAATTATTTTCGTAATCTGGCTCCAATACCTCGAAGCTTTTACATTCTTTCGATCTATCTCCTGCTTCGAATTTACACGCACTATATTTATCATAAATGCATAAAATCCGGAGTCTAGCGTTTGTTAAGGGTTGTAGTACAAAATGGAAAGAACAGTATTGACCCTTAACACTCGAACGGCGATTGTAAACCGCCACGAAAAATTTCTGCATCATTGTCCAAAGTATTTTTTATATTACTAAAGCGGTGCAATTTATTCGTGCAATACTGAAGCGTTCAGTAATTTATCAAGTACAAACAAAACACTTCAGGATTGCACGAGTAAATTGCACCGTTTTCGTATATACAGCATTAAAAAAATATATATATATAGAAGGGAAATATTCCAGGTTAAAATAGCTTCGAGTGCAAAGTGTTAATTTATTTTTGGCTTACGAACGCGTGTACAAAGGAGAACAGTGTTACGATCTGCACAGGGATCCACTGTTTATTTATTATCACTATAAAGAAGATATTCCATTCTTCAGTTAGTGTGTCTATCAAGACTGTCTACGTAAAAAAATTGTAGGCGTGTGTTACAAACTTGCAGAATTTCCCATAGCTCAGTTTACTCAATAAAAAGAAGATGAAAGAGGGATCTATGGAAGAAGCGTTATCAAAAGACAAATGTGCTTGCATGAAAATTGAGAAAATGAAACTATTACGGCAAACAGTATTGTAGGGGAAATTTTATGACAGGGACGTTGCTATTATGCATTGGGCCCGCAGTCCCTTGCCATAGAACGTCAGAAACTGTATATATATATATAATTACTCCCGTCTCCTGCACTCAGCTAAGTGCGTGAGGTCACAGCGCATATGGTTTCCAAATGTTCGAAAAAGCCCTCGGTCGCCAATCACGTGCGGCCTTGGCAAATCCTTGGGCCCGCTTCAAACACCCAGTTTCAGTTCCGCCCACCCCGAAATTTCCGGATGTGGGGATGAAGACGCTAGGGGAGAGTTAGGGAGGATCGGGGTGTTGACTTCAGTGAGTCACTGTCCTCCGGGTAGACTGCAATTAGGCACACCTTTGGTACGCCTAGTCTTACAGCTAACAGGAAACCTCGTCCCCAGGCAACTTGAGAACACGATCAAAAATACAGAACTTTAGCAAAAATTAGTATTTTCGTTCTGTCCGGCCAGGAAGAAGGTCTTTCTGTTGGTGTACAACGATCGGCACTTCTAGAGTCTTAGGTTTAAGGGGCGGTTTGAAGCCCTCAGGTGTAGGCGACCTTTGCTGTAAGGGAAAAGCGAAGTCAGTCAGTCAGTCAAGCCATCAAGTCGTCACGTAAAGAAGTACACCCACACAATTGTAATATAGAGTCTTTAGTCATACAGTTGTATGTACACAGTTATTAATACCTACAACACTGTACACGCGATTATTGTAAAATCCCACTGTTTTTAATAAACGCTAACACTTTCGAACTAAAACCTGAAATTAGTCGGCACACCCGGTGCGAACACGTTCACTGTCCAAGAAACGAGTGTCCTGTGCAATATCTTTGGCAGAGGATCGAAGGATTCCCATCGAAGGTCACTGAAACGCTATACAGTGAATTCCCGTGGCAATTCGGTGCAAGCTTCGCGGTTGAAAGTCGTTGGAACTATCCAAAACCACCGCGGGGTACACGATATTACATAAACCTCGGGTTTCCTCTAAATGTCCCTCGCCGGAACCGCGCGGCTGACTTATAGCGGGAATTTAGCGTAACACCGCGGATACGGCGACCAACGAGGCTGCGAAACCGGGTCCCGCTGGTTCGGGCAGTATCGGACTCGCGTGTCGAGGGTCGATCGGCGGTATCGACCGTGACGCATAACGGGTGTCGCGTGCGAAACCGTTCTATGAGATACAACATGGTAGAAACGAGGTGGGGCCTAGTTAACGGGCCATTAGACGTTGAAGGGTGGCCCGGCGGGGGATGATGGAAGAGGGGGTAGTAGGTAGCTGAGCCGCACCCTTAAAGGCCATCCAATAATAAAATCCGCGTCATTTGGCTAAAAGCTACCGCGAAAGGGGGGTATCTGGTATCAAGGTGTGGCGGGCGACCCTTATCACGCGAGTTCTCCTCCATCGAGTTTGTTCTTGCTCCTCCCGTTTCCTTCCTGTCCGCTCGGCCTTCCGTCGCAACCATACTCCGTTCCCGTTTGTTTTCTTTCTCCGTTCCGTGCCACCCTCCCCGGGGGATCGTCCGTCACCGCGAGCGGAAAGAACGCGTTCCTCTTCTGCGAGAAGTGCTGATTTTAATTGAATTTCGCAACTAGGCTAGCGCCTATAACGGGAAAAGCTGCATCGAGTCGAGCCCCGAGAGAGAGAGAGAGAGAGAGAGAGAGAGAGAGAGAGAGAGAGAGAGAGAGAGAGACCAGACCGCGGATAGACGACGACTGTCGGCGTTACAATGGGCATTGTTCCGCGACACACCGACTACCCCGATAATTGTGAATCCGTTCCACATCCGTGTTTCGTAGCCGCGAATCGAACACGCGCCGCTCAGCTCGGCGCGGCTCGGCTCGGCTCGGTTCGGCTCATCGTCCGCGTTCTCATGAATGAACCCCGTCCCAGGCCTCTACAAGTTTCAGCTAACGGTACACACGAACACCGTGCGTCGCGTTTACCATGCCCTGACCGAAAAACCGCGGCCTCGAAATCCAGGATTGCAATAAACAATCCGCGTCTCGGATCGTACTCGTACACGCGGATCTAGGATACACGTACATATCGACTAGTTGCAATCCTCGCTTCAAACACGTTCGATACGTTGTTCCAATCCTTTCCTCGACACCGGAGGGTGACATGTGTGCAACCCCTAGCAAAAATTATTCGCAAGCAGTACTTATAGCCTGCGCTTGCCGAAAAATTTCATTTTTCTGAACGTAGATCTTGCTGGAGCAGCTGCCGGTATGAAAAGTGTCGCGGTCACGAAGGGGTGAAACGACACGGCCTCGTTCCCGCGATAAGCGCGTAGAAACAACGGATAAACTGCATAAAAGGTTCGCGGAACCGAAAGACTAGGAGGGATTCGCCGCGGAGCATCTCGCCGGCCGTGAAACGGTACAAAACGCAACGGCCGGGCGATGTTGCGCATCGAGCGACCGCTCTCGGGTCAGTTCGATCGGTTCCCGGTGCTCGGGAAACCGGTTCTCTGCCGATGGAACATTAACACCAGCGGTTCTCCGTCGTCGCGTGATTTACACACCGCAACCGCCGCCGCCGCCGCGTCGCGCCGACTGGAAACGACCGCGGAAACAGGCTTAGAAAGTTTCCGCGAGCGCGTGTTATCTGGAGCGAACGAGGGGGGTACCGGCGTCGCCGGTGCCGACACCTTGCACGACACTTTTCTCGGATGTCTCCGGGACACGCGCGCCAATCCTGGACTCTCACCCTCTGACAGACGAAATTGCCGCTGACACATTTTTAGACTACCCCGTTCCGTGGAATTTCAACTGTTCCGCTTGATTGTCCCGGGCGCAATGCGGATTCTCTCGGCTGACGCTCTGCCGGAGAGAGGAATAACTCCGGAGAACCTTCCGGTAGTCTTCCGAAATCTCTTGGGACTTCTTCCCGGGACGCTCGAAGGACATTCAGGGCACCTTAGGGTCTTCTAGTGGTCTTCTAACATTTTTTGTTTCGACTTGATCGCATTAACTGCGAAGTCATTAGCGACACCTAAAATTGTTACGTTGGAAGCGTCATTTCGCGATCTTTGAAGAATCGGCAACAGCTTTGGAGGTCTTCCTGGAACGCGTGAGAGACTGTTGAATCCTTTGGTACTCTTTCCACAATGCTTAGAGCCTTTCTGCCAAAGATCCTTGAACGACTAGTAGGACCACGAAAAATCTTTTATGGATCCTTGAAGAACCTATAGCACCTACAAGCTTTCACCAACGCTTAAACAATATTTGCTTCTACTGGGAACAGGTGTAGGCCCTCCTAAAAATTATCAGTGATCTTCGAACATTTTTCGAATCGTCTAAGAATTTTCTATGGATTCTTGAACAACCTGTAGCACCTACACTTTCACCAACGCTTAAACAATAGTTACATCCACTGGGAACACGTGTAGGCCCTCCTAAAAATGATCAGTGATTCTCGAACATTTTTCGAATCGTCTAAAAATCTTTTATGGACCCTTGAAGAACCTGTAGCGCACCTACAAACTTTTACCAACGCTTAAACAATATTTATATCCACTGGGAACACGTGTAGGCCCTCCTAAAAATTATCAGTGATCCTCGAACCTTTTCCGAATCGTCTAAGAATTTTCTATGGATTCTTGAACAACCTGTAGCACCTACAAACTTTCACCAACGCTTAAACAATATTTACATCCACTGGGAACACGTGTAGGCCCTCCTAAAAAATTCCAGTGATCCTCGAACCTTTTTCGAATCGTCTAAGAATTTTCTATGGATGCTTGAAGAACGAAGATTTTTAAGGTTCCTCCGATTTGTCCGGAAAGGGCTCGTGGCGTGTCCGAGGAAGTCCGGCGTCTCCGTGAGGACAAGGGCGAAACAAGTGACCCGTTCAACATTTGCGCGTACTACTTTCGAGCGCCGCAGCGTTCCCATTCCTCAAATGTTAAGGTTATATTATGCAGTCCGGCTGATTGCATATACAAAGTCGTAAAACGCAACTTCCGAAACGCGCCATAAAATCCCGCGGTCGTAATGGTAGTTTTTTTTTTTTGTTTCGTTCTGGAAATATCAATACGCCGCCGCTCGAACGGAACGGCGTCGGACACGCGACGAGGCACGCTAGGACGTTTTCTCCGATTAATTAGTCATACCACCCGGCTAATCGCAATACGTCTGCACGCGATTTCACGTCGCGGAACGAACGCAGTTGCGTTACGGTCAATGGGAACCGGACTGTGGAATACTGGCCAAGTTCGTGACTCGGTCGAATCTCTGTGAAGCGAAAGAGAGAGAGAGAGAGGGAGAAAGAGAAAGAAGTGCAAGCCGATTCCAGTTAGGAGACTTTTTCCCGCAGCCTGTTTTGCCAAAGGAAACACTCGCGGTACACCGTTAATCCCTCCTTATCATTAATGATAGCATACACCTGGATTAGGCGTAACGGAATTAGCCTGAAAACTGCAGTCCCGTGACTCGGCCTTTTACTTGCTCCCGTAATTATTATAATTGCCGGCACGTTCGCACACTGTCACACCGTTGCCACGTATTCAAGCGTCGCATCGGTACGCTCGACCACACTGTCGCACGCTTTTAACGACCGCGATCTCTCGCGTCGTTCCTAAAGAAACTCGAATTCATTTCATTCAGCCTGTTATTTCAATTCATAAAGAGACCGGTTACTCTTCTTTATTACAGTTCTGTTACGTTTCGCCCGCGGAACGTCGACTATTCTCCCAAACAAGCGGTATTGTGCGCGGAGAGTAAACGTTGCAAATAAATAGAACGCTGTTTGAAACGAGTCTTGCGTTAATATTATCGAAAAGTAAATTGGACAGTGTCCAGAAGCTTTGACCCTTTGCAGACGATTCCAATTTCGGACGGTTCTTCCGACCCGGAATATTTCCATTTTATACGCTCGAATCGTTAGCAATTTATTAGATGCAGACCGGTGAAGAAAAATCGTTTTGAATCGCGGTATAGTCATTTCTAGCGATACCACGAAAATCACACGAGCGCATTTGTTCAGAATTCGAACAATTTCTATTGTATGCTCAAAAATATCTTTGCAACCTCTATAATCTTCGAAAAATTTTGAATCAAAGTTGGTAGTCGAATCAAGTGAAAGTTGTCTTGAAATTTCGAAACATTTGATAAGACTTCTTGGGCAACTGAATATAATAATTAGCTGTATCGTGGAAAATTTCTAGTATTTTTACTCGGTCTTGCCCCGGGAAGAGATTTTTCGCTAAACAGCCCGCGAAAATAGAGGTTTGCATAAGGATTCGTGCAATAATAACAAGTGGGAAAGAACAGGGTCGGGAGTCGTCGAAACGGTTCCCAGAGCACTATGGTTTCAGAATTTTTCCCGAAGGCATTATTGCACAGCACCTTCTCGGGTCTCCTCTTTCGGAAAAGCAGAGTGCAGGAGCGGCTCTCGGAAAGCAGGAGCAATTCCAGCAAGGCTGTGGATCGTTTGGGAATCGCGTTGCATCCGGACAGAGCCCGACCGTTGACCCCTTTCCAGGACAACGTTCGCCATCTTCTCGCGGTCCTCCGCTCATAGAAACGCGCAAACGCATTGTCCGACGCGATTTCTTCCCTGACGCGTCTCGCGCGAATCATTTTGACACCCTCTGCAAAGTCTGCCTCGGAGAACGAATAATTCCTCTTCTCGTTCTGTCGCATACTTATTTCTTCCCATTATGCTTCAAACATTTTACGCTCCCAACTACTATGCTTTAAAATGGAGACTCCCGTACGTGTATCAGAATTTTTTAAATTCCTTTTACAGCTTGGAACAGTAAAAGAATCAGTCATGATCGTACTCCAGACGGAGAGTTAATTATGAGACCGGTTCACAGTGGTCCCAATCGACGAATTAGGAGGAAAAAATACTAAAATCATTTTTTCTGTTGAGCACAATACCATTCTTGATGTATTTCTTCATTCTAAATTGAATCAGACCATAACGAAGTTATTAATAGTTTTCGAGATATTATAACTTACTGGGACAGATGATTATTTTTCAATTTAGTATTCCTCTGATGATAATTCAGTATTCTACTTGCCGGAAACTGTGCCCGCGGGCACCCGTTCCTTCAGGTGAATAACTATGTTCCCGTTGAGTTATAGCGCGCACTCTGTCTAAAAAAAAATTATTTCTCACAAAATGCCAACTAAAGGCGAAAAGCTATTGAATGTATATCGAGTACAGGAGTGTTACTCTTGCTTAAAAATAGTTCGAGTTAGTAACATTTAGTAACTTGGATTCTGCACTCCACAAAAACGTGGTCAAAAAAGATGTCCCGAAGTAGAAATAATAATACGAGTCACTAAATCGAAGTAAATTTGTAGTTTTATATTTACCTTCAACTGTGGAATTCATATTATTATGAATATAAAAGTATTAGCCAGCTAATCGATACACACGTTTTCACGTACAATATTTCGCGACAAGCGATCGAATAACCTAAAACAATTATGCGTTGCGACGCGATATTTGCGTTCGTCATTTGTTTCATCGTTAACGAGACTAATGCCAGAGGTCACATTGCGTCTCTGTGGGATGTACAGTACATCAAAAATTCACCGATACGTGTTTTTCTTTACCTTGTATTTTGAACTTTTTCCCTCCTAATTCGTCGATTAGGACCACCGTGCAGTTCTCGAATCCCGTAACAGGCGAACTTGGAGAGAGATTATGCTCCGTGACTACCGCGAATAAACGTTGTCTTCGTTCGTTCTTTGAAGTTCGTGTCCCCGAGATCTCGCTACAAGCTCGCCGGTTGCCTCGTAATAACGCGGAATCTCTTCCTCGACGTTTACGGCGTTGTTCCCTTCACCTGTTGGATGCACGGTAGTCGACCCGGGATTTCGTTTCGCCGAGTCAACGGACTTAATTAACTGCGAATAAATGAATTTGGAAGTCTTACCGGCTCCGGCAGTTGATTCGAATATTAATTTTCAGAGCCGAGTTTCCGCCGAGCTAGTGCTCGTGCCGAACTCTGTGTGCTCGGAACAGAACTAATGAAAACATTATTTAATGGCCGAAATAAACCCATTCTGAAGGTTTACGTCATCCGAACAGCGAAGAACGAGTGAAAAGAGAATATTCAACATTTTTCCACAAGGAATCTAAGCTAGGTATCTAAACTTGCTTCTTCTTTCGATTTTCATAAAATAGCCTACGGAAGTCAGAGTCCGTCTAATGCTTCGTGCACAAACCTGAACGTTTCGACGAACATTGCGCCGAAATGTTCAGATCTGTACGAGGCTTTTGATGTCTGTCGAAAAACCGACAAGCGATGGATCGACCGCGCGCATCGAACGCGAACGGATAGGACTTGTGAAGCCTACAGACCTGAACCTATTTTTCTCCATATTCTACAAAGTTTGAGCTTCAATTTAAAATAAATTTCATCGCTCTACCTCATTCCTATCGAAAGTTCCTTGACTTTGAATCCGATTTCGTCCAAATTACCCACTGTTCTTCCGTTCGGCGCAGTGTTCAGGTCTGTACGAAGCTTAAAAGAATTTATTTATTTATTTTGCGTCCCCTATTGGCGCTCGTCTCAAGAGACAGTACAAAAATGAGAGGCAACGTTATACCGGGTACAGCGAACTTTTTCGATGGTGCAGAGCGAAGTGCGAGAATGGTAATTCGCGTAAAGGGGTTGGTCGTTGCGTTGTCGCCGTTCCGCGCGTCACAGTCGATGAAGATTTGGAATCTCGAAGCGGTTTAACGAGCTGTCGGGTGTATTTTCGGTGCTCGCCGTTGAGGAATGCGGTGCACGAGGACCTCGCGGTACACCCTGTATATTCCGTACACGCAGTCAGGTGAGCTAACGGTGCTCCGAAGCGGTTAAGTAACGGGCTTCTCCGCTATTTGTCGTTGTACTTTTATTTCACGCGAACAGTCCGGGTTCCACGAATATATATCCGTGCTTCTTCGTTCCTTTTTGATTTATCGATACTCTCCTTCCCTTTCTACCCCCTCCCCCTTCTTCTCTTTCCCTTTCTCACGTTCTCCGGTCGGTCCGCCTCCAACGGCTTATCGTCGGAAGAATCGTCGATTCATAAACGTCAGCCGCCGACGCCGCTGTTTATCGAGATTTTCCGACAAATCGAAGAAGAGCCGCCCAGGGGTTCATAAACGTCGGCCTTTGTTTTATCGAGATTTCGCAGAAAAGGGAAAAAGAAGAGGGGAAGTACCAGGAAACAAAAACCGATCCGAGACAAGCGCCGATGGTCCCGTCGAAGCCATCGAAATATCCCTAGCTCTTTCTCTTTTTCTTCTTCGTCGAAAACGAACGAAGCCGTTCCGTTTATACAATTTCCGTATTGTCGCATTTGCGAAGGGGAACGGGCAACAGGCGGCCAGTATCTAAAATTATTGAGTCAATTTTTAGCATATTGCAATTGCTTCGTTGCTCATCCGCGTTGTCAAGATGTCCCATCGAATGTGTTGGAGTTTATTTTATAAATGGAACAAAATGAATCTTTTATTTTCTTTAGAAGGATGGATCGTTTGAATCGGTTTTAGATATACATTGTATATTGTCCCAGGCGTGGGACCCTCGAGCCTCTGATGTTTATATTGAACTGTTGCTCCTCTGTTTCATTTCCTTGATTCATTCGGGACGTTTCTCTCAAACAGTTAAGACGTGTCTGACGAAGTGCTACTAGAAAACTTTTAAAATAAAATCTCTATTCTACATACTAAAGAAAGAGTGTGCTTTGATTATATATACACCCATATCCCATTAGAATGCAACGTACCCACTCCACGAAATATCGGAACAATTTAGCAGAAAAACGTCATGTAGAACCTGTGAACATTATACCGTGTATCACCACTTCGAATAGCAAAGTTTACGAAATTAATTCGACGTGAACGTCACACACGTGTGACCGTAGCAGCGAGTGTGTTAAATAATTAAATGTTAATTAAATTTTCCGACAAATCGAAGAACCGCGGCGGGCGAGTTCTCTTCGTTTTACCGAGGTTTCCGCAAAAAAAAAAAAAAAGAGAAGAGGGAACAAATTTAGAAAGAAAACCGAACCGAGAGGCATGCGCCGACGGTCCCGTCGAAGTCATCGAAATCCTTGGCTCGTTTTTTCACTTCGGTCTTTTTGTAGGAACCTTGGGAGTAGAGCGATGCCCGAAAACCGTCCGACCAAGGTCGATATTCAAATCGACGGCAACGAACGCCAGTTAATGGCTCCGTAGGTAGCGAAACGTTAACGCGTTCCCAGTTACGAAATTTCGTCTTTGACGTCGACGTGGTTTACGACGCGATCCACGGGCTCTCTATGTACGGGAGAGTCGGTCGGTTAGAATCAATAATACACTCGGTCTCTCTCGCTCTTTCTCTCTCTCTCTCTCTCTCTGCTCTCTTCTAGGAGATATGGTAATGTGCCGGGCCGAAATCTAGATTCAGTTCAATTCAGCCTCGTGGAAAGTTTTACCGGCTAGTTCCACCGTTCATTACCGCTCGCAGATGCACGAACATTTCAACGCCGCTAGCTAGCTCGCTCGTTTCGCGCCGGGATCGAAAAGTTTTCCGCGCCGCGCGTCTGCGTCGTCATTCGTCGTCATTCGCTCCTACCAAAACCGAGGGAATTAGAGGGAGGGACCGCTTTTTAGATTCCCCCGCGAGTTCTCGGGTTCTTGGCCATAATTTCCCCCACGGGTTCCGCGGAGCCGGGACCGGTTACGGTCGCGACGTGTGGACGTGGCCTAACGCGTTGCGACCGCGTCTAGCCACCATTGTTTGTCAACAACACGGATCTTACGAGACATACCCGAGCCGCGTGTTATGTTTACACTCCTCGACGCTTCGGCCTGAGACTTCTCGACGCTTCGTGGCCCTTCACATTGTACACTCGGCAGCAGTTTGGATAATTCCGCGACGCTTGTCATCGAAGCCTTGGCGACACGTGTCGAGAAATCATTGTACTTGCAGGTCTGTGATGTTCATACTTCGGGATCTCTTGAACCCTTCGCACTCGAAGCTACTTTAACTCGTGGACCCATTTTTTCCCGATCTAGAACATTTCTCATTTTATAGATGTGAAGTTGAACTCTTATACTTCAGTTTTTAGGAATCTATTAAACACAACTACGGGAAGCCTATTAATAGGTCAACTTTTAGCATATTCTTGCATTGAACTTTATCTTGCCTGGATACTTTTAAGAGTGAGGCGAATTATTAGATCGTTGCGTCCGAAATGACTCGGTTCAAAGTGCAAATTTTATATAGCGTTTTAATCAAGAAATACTATTTTAATCTACAGATTTATTATGTTTACGTGCCTTCAGTTTCTATCTGTATATTCAATTTTAATTTTGTATTCTGTTTATATGAGCGAAAAAATAAATATATTGATGACAACATTATGCGATGGTTGGTCAAAATGCGGTAGTAAATAAACGCACTAGTAGTCAGGGATAGAAACAGCTCAAAAAGTATAGATAATCTAATAAACGAGGAAGGTGAACAATCGAGAAATTCAATACAGTGAATTCTTGATGTATGTCAACAACACCTAGCCCTAACAACTAGCCGTGTTATGTTTACACTCCTCGACGTCCGAAGCCTCCCGAGCTTCGTAGTGGGGATAATTCTGCGACGTTTATCATCCAGGCCTTGGCGACATATATAGAGAAATCGTTGCATATACGTGTTATACATGTATAATCGAAAAACTCGTCATTTTTTAATATGACGATTACAATGATGCTTACCTTAATTAACCACTTCGCGACCACGGACGAGTTATCTCGCGACGAAATACCGTTCATACGATGACCACAGACGAGTTATCTCGCGACGCAATATCGCTTGCGCTAATTTGGTCACGAGATATTGCGTCGCGAGATAACTCGTCCGTGGTCGCGAAGTGGTTAATAAATTTTATTTCGCGAAAATCATGTTTGTTCAAAGTTCCCGTTATGAATCGGACGTTTCGTATGCGACGACCTTGCACCACACACAACGTGACTCTTCCTTCTGCCGTTTCTCCTTGCATTTACCATTTTCGAGAAAACGTCTGGCGAATAATCACACGAACACCCTACACGTACGTTATTTTCGATCTTCTGTTAATAAGATCAGCGTGTCCTTTCCCGAGATCGAGAGAAACGTCGGACACGCGAATGGTCGAGCACGGTAATTAACGTTCGAAAAATGCTCGACGTCAATCCGGCGTGTCCTGTCGGCGATGCGTTGATACGCGATTGCCGACAGATGCGTGACATTCCAAGGCCAGCTACGGCACCGTGCGCGTAACTCGTGTGTCCCCTGGCCGCTTCTGCGAAGCGCACACGTTTTCGTGCCCATCGATCCCGTTCCTGTTCTCGTTCGAAAGTATATCATCGCGGCCGAGCGAACGCGAGGATCCCTTAAACCTCTCTCTGCCCCCGCCTCGCTGCCGATACCCTAACCCTGTTTCCTGTCTCGTGGGACCGGGTAGACGATGCTCTATCACGGAAGGATCGAGGATCGATCGTCGAGCCGCTTTGTTGCGAACTAGGATGAGAACCGACCAGATTGTACTCTTGATACCGCGATGTATTTTATGGTAATCCCTCTGCACGATGTCGGCGCCGATGGAGGCTCGACGGTGGATCGCAGGCAGCCCGGGTCACCTCTGACCCGTGATTAATATCTTCACCTCGATATCTGATATCCGACTTCGTCACGTTCTTAATTGTATATATCAATCTGTGTACCTCTTTTTCTTCCACGTTTTGCTCCTCTCGAGAGCTGTTTCGAACGTCTTTTGTCAATAATTAACCTCATTAATCGTACAGTTTCGGGCGCTCCACATTTGTCCTGATCTAAAAGTGAATTTCTTGTAAAAAAGGGAGTATTTTATCGATTTTTATCGCATCGGAGAGATAGTCTTGATTTTATAGAATCATTTCGTGATAGAAATGTATTTTTATATTTGAATACTGTGGGAAGTGTATTTATATATATTTATATTTTGTAATAGGGAAGTATTCAAGTTTCCAAAGTGAAATTCGAGTACCCCATAATTGTTTCAAACAATCCTCTCCGTTCCCTATAAACATTTCGCTCCGTCATAAAATATTTCGGCCAGCCAAATATGTACGGATTTTCCCCGCATTTCATTTGACAGGCACTTTGAGATCAATTAAATTTGCATGAACTCTGAATATATTTGGTCCACGGTAACATTTTAATGAAAACGGTACACCGAAAGTGGGATCAGAGCACAGAGGTTTAGAGTGCGCGTGGTTGTTTAGTATAAATATACAATTAACTTTGAAAATTACAGCGAGTGTTCGTGCGACGAACGCGACGCGACAACTGTGCAGTGCTTCTTATAAGTTTGTGCAACAAACGTCCTGAAAATCGCGCGATTCTATTGTAATTATGTCTATACGCTTAACAATGAGTGAGTCATTAGACGATAAAAACGGAGTTAAGATCACTGCAACGGTGATAATTAGACCGCGCATTTTTATGCAGAGACTATTCGAGTCGATCGTGAGAAATAGAAGTCCGATCATAATATGTTTCAATAACATTCTTATACTTTTCTTCTTTACACTCGTCCAATTTATGCATAATAAGCAAACGGAAGTTACATTTACGGGCTTTCTACATGAAGAATACCCTGGCACGCAGAATAAAATTACTATCACGTCCCCCCAGCTGTATATTCTTCCGAACCAGTGTTTTGGAACAGTAAATTCGCAAATCCTCGGAGTACTCTGAACTCGCGGACAAGAATTACGACTATAATCGCTAGACTATAGCTCGGTGCGCAAATTCTCCCGGCGTAGTTTCACACACTGGAACTAAACGGACTCTGTCAGTGATTTCACCGGAGTTTAATTGTACACGAAAATCTTTGGCGTTTCTTCCGCTCGTGGCCGACAGAGAAACGCCATGCGTCGACGTCGCTTCCGTTTTCTCCGGGCACAATCGACGGGATTAACAATAAACGACGTTCGTGACTGGGAAGCGTTTCACAGTAGCCGGCACTTAGCGACCGACGGATAAAAAACCGCAGATAGCCGTCAAACAATCCGCGTCAGGGTGAAACACGGATTCGACACGTTTTCCGCGATAAAGCGGTCATTATCGCGCGACGGCGGGGCGGGGGGACGAGGAGAAATAAAAAAGAAATTGCACGCGGAATCGCTAGCGCCGCTTTCAACGATGGTAACGATCAGTGGTGGTATAGTACTCGCGATCGCTGATCAACCCGATGCCCTCGAAACGCGCGAGCGCAGAGAGCAGCTCCGAAAGGAACGGTGTCGAACGTGTCGCGGTCGATCAGCAAACCGTAACGGGGGGAATTGAATGTTTGCGAGGCACGGAAAGAGAGAACGAGAGGGGGAGAGGGAGAGACAGGGAACGTGTCAGAGAAACTAAAAACGCGTTATCGTAGCAGCGACGCGACAAACCGCGCCGCATCGCGCCCACAAACACGATATATCCGCGGCGTTATCAAGGTCCCTCGCGATCGTTGTGACAATGCGAAACGATAAAGCGGTGGCGGCGGATGCATGCTCCGATTCGAGACCGTTTGATGTCTGCATTACATCGATCTTCCGCGTTGCTACTCTCCGAGCACGGCGGACAAACGCGCTGCGCTATTAAGAGGCCCTTCTAGAGCGTCATTTCGCAGGACTCGGTTCGGAATTTTTCTATAGATATCGGACGACGCCATTGTATCGAGATTTTTCTGAGATATATTCTATCATTTGGACTATACACTACTATTTTTCCAAGCCGAAATACTTAAAATTGTGGCAGCTATAATTTTTTGGAGGACTAATCCTTTAACGGGGGCTTCTGGTCTAGGGCGCCATATTGCAGGCGTTGTTTGCGAATTTTTTGAAAGATATCGGACGGCCCCCTTGTATCGAGATTTTGCAGACATATATTCTATCATTTTGACTATACACTACAATTTTTCCAAGCCGAAATACGTAAAATTGTTGCAGCTATAATTTTTTGAAGGAGGACTAATCCTTTAACGGGGGCTTCTGGTCTCGGGCGCCATATTGCAGGCGTTATCTGCGAATTTTTTGAAAGATATCGGACGTCCCCTTGTATCGAGATTTTGCAGACATATACTCTATCGTTTGGACTGTACAGTACAATTTTTCCAACTCGAAATACGTAAAATTGTAGGAGTTATAGTTGCGCTATTAAGGAGATCTTCTAGTTTTAAGCGTCATTTTCTAGACCTCATTTGGAAATTTTTCTCAAGAGATCAAACGACCATTTTGTATGGAGCTTTTGCATACGTATGTTCTATTATTTGGACTATACAATAGAATTTTTTCAAGTCGTAATACTGAAGATTGTAGGAGCTATAATTTTTTTAAAGAGGATCATAACTAATCCCTTGATGGAGTCTTCTTAGACGTCATCTGCTTGAATTTCTTGTTATCGTTTACATATTAGACTGTTGAAAGGACGACATTAAAGTTTTTCCGCTTTGGTTCAATCAGGGAAAAGTAATCGCGTCGGAAGCGCGTTCGAGCGATTTCTCTTCCTCCTCGAGAACAGCAGCAAACGGCGAGCTGGTAGTGGTAAACGGTAGTGCATCGTTGTGCATCGTTGTGCAGCGTTGTGCAGCGTTTCGCAGCCGTGTCCTGCCGCACGTCCAAAGGCGTGACAATGCCGATTGTGACCGGTTGTGCTGCTCGGCTATCAACCGGGAAACGGCGAAAAAAAAAAAAGAGAAGGAAGCGTAAAAGACAACAAGCAGTTTCCCGAAAGACAATCGCCACTGTCTGTGCCCCCGGACACTTTACATTTTGCTTGTTGTTGTTCCGACCGGCGACAATGCGCGCCAGTAGAATCGTAAAATCGAAAGTTGTGCGTTTTGTGCTCGGCCAGTCTCTATGACGAACCCGCTCTCCTCTCTCCTCGACTTTCGAAAGCTACGATGATAACATCGCTCGTGGAATCGCGCCGTCAACATTCGTTCGAAACGCGATTAAACAGTTTTTGCAGGGATTAGTAATCGTGTGAACTTGGCACTGAACGTTCGTAGCGAGTTGAAACGAGACGAGACCTTTTCACAGTGTTTCGTGTTTTCGTTTCATTCAATGCGTTGATATAAACAGTACAATGGAACTTAATCATCGTTCCATTAAGTTTTTCACCAGAAGACTTTCTTGATTATAAACACTTAGGGAGACGTGACGCAAGATAAATTACGTCAGCGTAACAAGAATTGTACCTGTATAAATACCGTAACGGAATGAAGTGGAAGAGTTTTTTTATTGAATAAAGAAGAATCTTCGTGCATTAAGGCGAAATTTCCATGCAGGATACTCGCAGGCGTTTCAACTTTATTTTTGTCATAAGAAAGCCTCTTGTTAAAATTGGAATTGGCATTTGCATAAAGATCCTGAAACTCTTTCTGTGTTATGGTGGTCGTGCATTTTTACGTGGAAGGTTATAGCTTTGTTTAATTTTATGTGCTATCATTAAATATGGTACGAGACTTTGCTGTTTTATGCATTGGATTTAAACCTGCATAAAATGTGTAAGGCTATAATATTTGATATCTTCGGAATAAATCTATATTTCGAAACTAGAAATTGACGCAATAAGGGACAAATAGTCGTTCAGAGCTGTTCTGTGATATTTTTAGTTGGGCATCCAAATTTGTTAATGGCCCAAAGAATAGCTACTCGGAACTGTGATATTTTTAGTGGAACTTTAAAAATTGGTAAGGGTCCAACAAGCGGGTCATATAAGCTCCTTCGGTGACATTTTGGGAGGAATATCAAAAATTATTACAGCGCCGCAGGCTGCCCATTCATAACTAGACTGCGGATCCTTATGCAAAAATTGTTTGTAACAATTGCAAGCTACAGGGTCCAATTAAAAATTGTATCAATTACAAGGTACTGGAACCAATTAAAAAATTGTATCAACTACAACTGTTCTGTAGAATGTACGGTAAAATTCTCTGTATCAATGGCAGTGTATTGGAACCAAATAAAAATGGCCATTCATCGTAGCCGATGCTTCAGATGTACGAGGTGGCTATAGAAAATCTCAAAAATTCCAGACAACCTACAGATTATGTTTAACATCTGCGAAGGATTAAAGGGTTGTCCCTAAACGATTAAAAAATATATACTACCTAACAAAATATCGCTGGGGGGTAGAGCTCAAAACGGGAATGCGCCGACGAAAGTGAATTTCTCCAGTGCTGTGTAGAAAAGCGTGCAATTAAAAGGGCAATTTGTCGGGGGACGTAATGAATGTCAAAGGGCTTCCTCGCCGAAATTTCAGCGCCCTCGCGTCGCGGGCTAGTTGGCAAAACGATCGATCGTCTCGGCGGCCGCAAGAAAGGCAACGGCAGAGAGCACACGGGGGGCACACACCGTGTGTGTGCGGTAAATGTTAAAGTTACCATTCGAAGCGCGCCGTTTTGAAAGTCAAACGAGCACGCTCGAGAGTTCGTTGAACCTTTCTCTCTCTCTCTCTCTCTCCCCCCTCTCTCCTCATGTCCCTCTCTTTTGCTGTTCCGCGCGGTAACGCCCGTTTTCACGACCGCGTTGCCGAGGGATTTGGTAACGAATACCTCTTACCTAATCGTTCTTATGTCACTGATTACGGCGCGTACCTTTGCTCGCGGTTGTGTTCCGCTTCGTGTTCGTAACCGAACCGCTCGCGCCGCGCCGGGCTTTCCGCCAATTCCACGGCTGGACTATCCCCCGTGTAACTCTCCTCTGGTGGGAACTGGGTGCTCGAGTTACCAGCCTCGAGGACAACCCGCCCCCGTACCCGCACCCCCGACCGCGCCTCAACCTGTTTACCCGACTCATTTTTCCGCTGCGAAAACGAACTCGCGCGTCGCGACGCTCTGTCGGCGAGCTGCTCGAAGATGACTAACGACGATCTGGGTCACCGCGAAATTCATGAAAGCATCGGGGATGTGTCTGCGGCGGACAAAAGGGATCGTCGAGGAACGAGTCGCGGAAACCGATAATCGAACGAATCGACTAACAGCGAAACCGCACCGGACCACTCGACGCGGACCGTTTGCGGATTTTTCGCTTTGCAGTCTCTTCAGTCGCTTCATTTGTGTTGCCCCGTTTCCGTTGGGATTTCCGTTTCCCCGTGTTTCGTTCCTCGAGGTTCTCCCACCGATGTGCGCCTGTCTCCTTCGACGAAACGCCCCCGCAAATTTAGGGGTTGTTAGTCTCTCGCGTCCCTCTCTGAGTACAGATCGAACACTTCGGAAGATTTCGACGAGGACATTCTCGTTCGCAATATTACTTTTCGACCTTGCAATTTCTTCACCCTGTGGATGATCTTTCGTAAACGTGCCGACTGGGGTAATTGAATCTCGTGATGCGCCGTGTCTCCAACATTTTCGATTGGTAAATCGTAAATGTAAAATTGTAAATGCAAATGTAAAATTGTGAAGTAAAGTTGGAAGTGACTATGCACACACCACCACGTGTCCCTAGCAATGTCAATCCTCGTAGTATAATGAACGGTGTCGCTTGCGAAGTACGCCGTAGATCTGATCTAGCCGTGTTTCTCCTCGGAGGAAAATATTTGCGGTGTCGTTGGCCGGTGCTAATTGTGTGTACATTCGAAATTAGAGCGGACCTAAATACCTATCCAGATTTTTCCATCTCTCCGTGGTATCGGTGGCTGTCTAATCTTGGCGCTCGACAACGGATTCGTTCGAGATCGACGGATCATGGCTCGAAATGGGCAAAACGGTTCTCCAGTAGCCCCTTAACCCAAAAGTTCGGTCATAAACTCGGCCAGGATCGATCGTCGTTGACCGACCGGTGGTCCAGTGAACTCGCCAGCGGGAAAAAAATCGAATGCCGCCGGCCGTTAAGACCGGATAACGGCCGGGGGTTGATGGTGTGCGGGGGTTTTCGAAAAATCTGGCAACGATTGTCACGGTCGACTCGTGCCAGATTCCCTCTTCAGCCGCCGCCGCCGTGGGTACTCGACAGAGAGAAAGAGAGAGAGAGAGAGAGAGAGAGAGAGTAGAGAGGAGAGGAGGAATCAATAGGCCCGTATTGTAGCGCGGATTTGCAAGCCGCCGGCGGAAACCTTACGTATTCAACAGTGAGTCACACTTCCAGGAACATATCCCCAACCCTCTCCTCTCGCTCTCTCTCTCTCTCTCCCTCCCTCTCCCTCTCTCTCCCCCGACTCACCTACGACAATGTACCGCGGCCATTGTTTCCCGCCCTTACCAAAATCAAACGCTCTCTCCCCGGCGTGTGTTCTCTTTCTCTTTGTGCCGAGGCTTCAACCCCATTTTTGTTCACCCCTCCCTTTTTGCAAACGCAATCACCGTGATTTCCATTTAGGCGTTCGTTCCAGCGCTTCCCGTTCGAGGGCACTAATGACTTCTGCGGTAATGGCTCACGCTGTAACTCCATTGAAAACTGTGCCGTGAATCGAGTAGCCTGTCGATGATCGCCCTCTTCTCTTGTATCTCTCTCTCTCTCTCTCTCTCTCTCTCTCTCTCTC
>CM052146.1:16940616-17064094 GCA_028454255.1 Halictus ligatus
AACTATGACCCGCCCGCAGCCGCGTACCTTCGCTACAGTTGATCTCGACTATGAAATTTCAAAAAGATCCTCCGTTTCCATCAATCCTCTCTTTTTTTGTTAAACCTTCATAAAGATAAAGTTTCAGGAATTTGAAAACAGAGAACTCGACGCACTTGTGATGGTGCGGTGTCCGGGTTGAAGTTTTCTCCAAAATTGTTTTACAGGGCCCGAATGGGATTTTAGAGTGCAGACTTTCTATTTTTGGGAGTGGCAGAGTTTTGTCGGTGCTCTTTCTAGAATTTCTTTTCTATCCACTATCTTGCTGAAGTTTTATACGCGTACAAATTCTCCGATTCGTTACCACCGAGTTTCCGAACGAACGTCTTTTATTTCGGCCCCTCGGTTCTCCCGTTGCAAGTTTACAGGCAGCACCGAAGTAATTTCGACGCTGTCAGAGCACCTTCCGTCGGCCCATTCTTAACGCCAATTAAAAAAGTGTTAGCTCAGATCGAGCAGCCCGCTGATGAATTACGTATCCTACGTAACCTGACCACTGCCCTGCTAAATCCCACAAACTCGACGTGATTTCGTTGACGAGGCCGAAGCGGCAAGATTAAAGTTTACCACCACTACGACCCTTTTAGATCCAACAGATTCCCCTGTTTGCGTGAGATCCCGTTTCCGTGAAAAATTCATTTTTGACGGCTGTACGAAAAACCGTGTCGTTCGACCGTGTTCGCTGCTGCCGCCTTTCACAAACCTTCCATTCCATTCTCGTTAATGCAATGAACAATTCGCTTTACCGTATCATTAGTACCCACCTTGATACAAACTATTAGGTCAGTGGAAAAGTTCATGCCTGATACATTACATTCATGAGCATTCATTGCAATTGAAAAGTCACTCGATTAACCATTCGCGAGCAAGGATTTTCTTGTCAAAAATATTCCACGTATTTCCCTTGTGGAAATTAGATCCTACATCGAAGTCTTCGATTCTCTTGTTACTACAACAATTGAATTATTTGCTAGCCGATGTGATGGCTACTCGTCCCGAAAAGGTTAATTCGTAATCAAAGTCTGATGATTTTGAGGGCACACCAGGATTCACCGTAGTGGGTCGAGTATTCCGTTCTGCAGTCGTGGCCACGATAAGATAATCCGTGTTATTAAACATTTCGCAGCCGTAATGAATATAGAGCGTAACCCAGCACCTATCGTCGGACGGGTCTACGGTTTCCTCGCTGATCGAGGTCTCGAACGATGGCGACCGTTCCTCGAGCACCAGCCCTGCTAGCGTTTAAACGAGCGCTTAACGATTCCGGTTGGTTACAATCAAAGTGGGTCGTAGTTGATTGAAACTGGATCTATCTCTCTCTCTCCCTCCCTCTCTCTCTCTCTCTCTTCCTCTGGCTGATTTTTAAATTTCCTCGTAACCGATACACAAGGCTAAGAGAACACGTAGAGAAGCGCTATCTCTCTCCGTGTGTCCCTCTCTCAGATGGACTGGGGCTGTCGCAGCTGTTGCACCGATGCATCCGAATTACCCTTAAAACGTTCCATGCCACTCGCGTACGCTCCGCGCAGAGGCTCTCGGTCCGAACCGTTTAAAATATTCGTCCAGAAAAAGGGTAACTTTTAAAAAGATTTCTTCTGAAGCCTCGTTCGACGTCCGAACAATCTGTACAACACATTTGTCGTGCTCTGATACGGAAACAATATGTACTCGACCAACCGTCTTCAATTTCCGTCGAAAAAAGGGAACTTTCAGGAATGATTTGTTGCAAGGTCTTGCATCGACGTCCCAACAAGACATTTGTCATACTGTAAGTGTGCAGGAAGTAAAACGGGAGATAAAATGACTCGGAAGATTCAGTCTGCGATGCTGTTTAGAGAAAAAAAAAAGAAAGACATCTCTAAGTTTCTCGCACGAGCCGATGACTGTGCAGAAACTGGTAAAAAAAATGGTACCTCCAGTGTTTTCTCAAGGAACTGTTCGTAGTCGTCCGTCTGAGCTGACAACAGTGCAGAATATGGTAAAAAGTGGCCAAATGCTTTCTAAAGAACGTCTCTAAGTTGTTCGTCAAGCTGACAACAGCGCGGAGAATGGTCAAGAAACGGCCCCTCGAGTATTTTGTAATTAACGTCTGTAAGTTGTCCATGTCAGCTGATGACTGTTCGGAGAATGGTAGAAAATGGTACGTCGAGTGTTTTCTAAAGGAAATGCTCCTCGTAGTCGTCCGTCTGAGCTGACAACAGTGCAAAAAATGATAAAAAGTGGCCACTCAAATGCTTTGCAAAGAAAGTCTCCGAGTTGTTCGTCAAACTGACAAGAGCACAGCGAGTAGTAAAAAAGAAAAAATGTCCTCTCGATTATTTTCTGATTAAAGTCTGCAAGTTGTCCATGTCAGCTGACGACTATAGAAAATGTTAAAAAATTCTATTTAGTAAAGGAAGCCTCCAAGTTGTCCGGACTGAGCTGACAAGAGTGCAGAGATTGTAACTTGCCAAGCACACCTCGAGACTGCATTAATGTATTATTATGAACAATCTAGCAGACGGGGTTCCCTGTAGGGGGATTAGGTAGTGCCTAGTCTCCTCGTTCCTCAGCTGTTCAGTTTGCATTGTCTCGGCAACTTACGATCCCCGTACAGTTCAGAGAATGGTCAAGAAAAAATGATGCTCGAGATTCTCCGTTCGCTTAACCTGCAGCGTGGCGACAGACCTAAGCGGGACGATCGCGCGAAACAGTCGAATCTCCGAGTTTTCTATCAATTGTTCCGGGGACTGTTCGTGGGAGAGAGAGAAAGAGACACAGACGAGTGATTTTCCGAGTTCATCAGACCTTGAACGATACAAAGAACGATGGCCACGGGAGCTGGGAAAAGAGAGCCGTCCCGAAGGCTTGCGCGTGGAATAATCATCGAACGTAACCGTGGCCTTGGCTGAAGCCCGAGCCGCTTCCGGAAGAGGTTAATACCCGAAACGCATCGCTGACTCTCCGAGGGCTAGAGCGTGTATACACCGTGAACCGCCTCTCTCCGCGTTTTCTACGGTCTCTCGCGCGCGCGTAGGAACGAGAGCTCCCTGTTCGAACAATGCCTATTTATTTGCCAGATCGTTATCTCGCTTAAAGGTCCAAGACGATCTTTTATAGTCGGCGCGTAACGACCGCGAGCGGCCCGAATCCGGGAAAGAGGGAGAGGACGACGGGACGGGACGGGACGGGACGAGCCCGAGGGAGAAACGAAAGACAGAAAGAGGGGACACGCCACGAGGGGCGGGCGGTCCCTTTCGTAATCGGTAACGCGTAATTGCCTAATTAGACGCGCGAGCGTATCCCTCTTCCCGGGCAAATTAAACCGAAGACGAAGCGCGGGCTAATTCGTACGTAACGCCGTCCGTAATTTGTTCTGCAATCTTGCCGGCGACGATCGTTGGGCAAACGCCGCGACGGTCACACTGTTTTACCCGAGATCACCGCGAAGATTGTGGATCTTATTGACTCTTCTATTAAAATATACCTTGCGCTACGAGGCACGCTCCTTTTCCAGCTCTGCAGGAACTTAGGGGACGCTGTTCGGTTCCGATAGGGCTATCTGGAGAAAACGGGTCTGGTGAATCTCGGCCGTAATGCATGCAGTCGCTGAGAATAGTAACCGGCACTGCCAGGTTTTAATTACGCATTTTATAACGTAATAGCGCGGTCCGTTTAATTGATCGTCGAGCAGTTTATTCTTTACTTCTACGTGAAACCGTATAATTGGAAGCTGGTTTAATAGCCGTGCTAATACTTGTACTCGTTCAAGCTGTTCTCTACTTATTGTCATTCGTACTGGAATAAACAAGTGTGAAGTAAAAATTGGTTATCAATTTCGATTGCAACCGATGGAGGTGTTCTCACTTCTCGAATTCCCCTGACGATTTCAATCTTTCCCGTTCTCCATTTAGTCATTTTTACCGTAAAATCCTCGGGTCGGTTATCCGACCGGTGAAATATGCTGGTGGAAACCCCTAACTTCGTAAGAGCTCTCCTCGTTTACCATCTACGCTGTTCATCGAACAGCAAATAGCAAGCGCATAGTACCTTTTATCGACCCCGAAGAGTCTGGTCTACGTCTGAAGCACCCCCTGCAAGCTAGAGAATATCTATGCATTCGCTTCGTTAACCCTGATGCTCCAGGATCAAGGTGACCTAAAACCAGTAATTTTCTCTCGATCGCAATTTTTCTCCGCGAAATACACGCAATTATTTCAGTGTTAACAGCCTCTGTAACATATCGCATGCAAGTCGACAACTAGATCCTTTCCAGAAACGAGTAACCACCGTGATCGAATCTCGCTCTAAAAATACACACGTCCCAATTTCGTGATCCCAGGGCGCTAGGGTTAAAATCCCTCTGTACCGTACAAGTCTTTCGCACGAGCTTTTCCTCCACCGCGATCATTCCAAGCTTCGATGACAGTCTTGCCGTGAGAGGCGTTTATCCCTCGGAATATCGAAATCCTTGGTCGCAAGATCCGCCGGGGATCTACAACGGCAGGCGTGCAGGCAAAAGTTTATCGTGGAACGAGAAAACGCGATAATACCGTCGCTCGATATGCGCGCACAACATGGAAAGAGGCGTGAGCGTGTCGCGCGTATATCACGGGGGAGGAGGCAGGGTTCCTGAGAATCGATCGGCCAACAGCTGGCGTAGGATTAACTTCGTTTTCACCGGAGGAATTTCGTCCAGGTTTCTCGGTTGTTGTCTAGCGTGCACCGTCTGTCTTCTAACAGAGAGTCCCGGGACTCTTCTTTTTCTAACGCTCGTGGAGAGTGTCCGAGGCTCTAAGTGGCCAGGCGACGTCCAAGGTTGAACGTCCGGAGGTTCGAGCGGAAGTGGGACCGGAGGCGACAAGGACAACACACGCGACTCCACGGTCAAACCGTAGCCGCGTTTGTCGGTCAATTAGAGTCCAGAACGAGTACCGGTAACATAGAGGCGAACGGTTGTCGGTGAACGTCCGCGGGGGGTCGTCGACCCGAGCCAGAGCCGAGCCCGGCCTCGCTCGTCGGCTTCGACGCCGGCTTCTGCCGCAACTCGAGACCAGCAACGCGTCCAAAAATCCATTTTCTTTTTTATCGCATTAATCGCTTCGAAGCCCCCACACGAAATCCTTGCAAACGGTCTTTCCTTCGTTATTCGGGATTCTTTGGAAGGGTCGTGAAAACCCTCTGCGAAGGGACATCTGTACGACCGTGAAGGTCGACTAGCCACCCGCGGCATAATGACCATAACCGCCATTAAGAAACCTAGCATAATTTAGCGGTAGTGGGAAATCCGCGAAAAACTCAGCACATGCCGAACTGCGAACCATTCTAGTACCTAGATTTATAGTTTTACTTTCTACTCCCACTCTTCCTAATTTCCCACCACTTTCAACACCTTCCCAAAACACATTCAACCAACCAATCATAGACAACTTCCTAAAACCACATCCGAGCTCTCCTAATTCCTATACGATTCTAACCAAAACAGAGCTGCTTCAAAAAACGAACTGTTAAAAACGCCGTGATTCTAACAGCAAGCCAAGTCTTGCCATATCGCAATAAAGATCAGTTCTCCGGAGATTGACAATACAATCATTCGCCGTTAAACTTTTGCCTAGACGCGATACGATTTGTATATAAATAAATGTCAAATAAAATTCCGGGATCGACGCGACACCGCAAAGGGAAAGAACATTTCTCACGAGTATCGATGACGGAGAAATAGAATTCTATCTTAAGCTATGTCCACAATCAACTGACAAAAAAGGGCGACAAAAAGTTGCTCGACATCGCGATTCTGTTAAATATTTTGCAGACCGTCAAAAATACTTGCAACCCCACTCGACTCCGACAGTATTAACTCTGCGGCAAAACGTCACGTTGAAGGGAGAAAATTCTCTTCGCATATTGAAATACGACCGAAACCATGCTGAAAGTTTGGACAAGTTTCATCGATGGTATTGATCAGCGAAAAATTCCCGAAAATTGCGTTTCTACCGGAGATTCGCCGGTTGTGATCGTTCTCTCGCTTGTTGTTCGGGCTTCTCGATCCTCTCGGTTCCACGACCTTGATCCGAAACTTTTAAGCCCCGGCGTCCGAGACATGCTCTCCCCCTCCCTTTTTCCACATCCACGCCTCTCTCGCACTGCGGTAACAGGAGAACGTCTCGTAATCAGGCCTCGAAGCATCGAGATTACGTTACCGCGAATTCGAACGATCAACGACTCGACTGCACCCGGGTCCTTAGGCGCCTTAATCTCTGTCCGAGCGATTGGAGTTCTGCCCAGAGTTCCTCGGTAAACGCTCGAGAGAGCATTGTCGAATAAATTAAGACGACGGGGACGAGCTGACGTGGTTCGTAATGGCTTGCTCTCGCTCTCTCTCTCTTTCTCTCTTTCTCTTTCTTCCCTCAACACCCTGCAGGTTTCTCTAGCCGAAAATTTGCATGCGATATCGTGTGACTACCAGCTGTTCGCTCGGAGTCCTACAGTCCTGTAGATTCGCCCGATAACGGCTTCGCGCTGGAATCCAGAGATCGATTCCACGACCCCGGGACACGCTGCTACACCGTTTCGGTTCTCCCATTCGATAACAGGAAAATTAGCAGGCCAACACGCTCGAACTACCGGCGAGAAGCTCGCTCCTCCCCCGAAGAACGTTCTACAATTTTTCGATCCGGTTTTTGTCGGCGACCACCGATCTATTTAATGCATTTTTTCACGTTGCATAAGCGAATTATCCGTGAGTAATGTTTCCGAAGCCCGCGCTGAGCACACATGAAAACGGCGACGTCAATTAAAGAGACAAATGAGCCGACAACAGGCCAAGCCGATTAACCGCTATTCCAGATTTTTTGACATTCCACTGCCAAAGCGGTTGATTAATGCTCAACATTTTACATATACAACAAATTCCCTTGTACTCCGCTTGAGAATGATTACCATTAAATTAATGGCACGGAGATACCAATTTATTGGAGCCGAAAGTAACTTCGGCCCCGTGCACACCGGATCGTTGAGAACAACAGGTTAATTTCCAATCGCGGGGAACGTTGCTCCGTGTCCGTGAGAAGCCAGCAAAAGCGATAACGAAGTTGTTTCTTTGATGTTTCAGCAATTGTTCCGAAGCCAGCCGCAGGGTGCGACGCCTCAGCAGTTGCAGCTGCTGCAGCAGCAGCAACAGCAGCAGCATCAGCAACAGTACCTGGCCGCGTCGCAGGCGCAGCAGCAGCAGCAACAACAGCAGCAGAACTTCCCCACCGCGCCTTACACCGTGATCAGCGGCCAGGAGCCTTATGTGGGTGCGTTGATCGCCGGAGCTCCGCCGCCGGTGGTGCCACAGTATTATGGGGTCGCCCCATGGGTTTACCCTGCGGGGTTGTTGCCGCAAGCACCCCCGCAAGCGGCCGCACCACCGCCGCCGAGAAGACCGCTGACGCCATCCTCGGCCGCGGCCGCGGCAGCCGCCGCCCAAGACACTGCAAATAATTTGGCGCAGACGGTAAGCGGCTAATTAGTCTGTTTCTCTATCCGTCTATCTCTTTCTCTCTCCCTGTCTCTCTCTCCCGAAACCATCCGGCCGCTCGCACGTGTTTAGAAATAAATCCTATTGTCGGCGCTCTCCTCGCCGCCTCTAGTCGCCGATACACTCATCTGCCTCCGTTTTTCGCGAAGGTCCTCCGCCAGCGATTAAATATAAACCGCGAGCAATTTAACAGGCCGTTAATGTCACCGAGCTTCTGCGCGAGAAACCGCTGTCCGGAAAAATTGCCGATTCGACGCTCGGCGAACGCCAGAAACGCCGAAACTTCTTGGACAAGTCGCTTTATTTAACCGAGCACCGACCGCAACAACAGCAGTTGCTCGTTCGCAACTGCGCTATATAATACCGTTATTATGACAATTCTCGATTCTATCCGCAAACCAATTACCGTTCTGCTGTAAGGTGGATCAGGTAAAATCTCCGCTCGAAACCTCCTTCCTTCATTTTTCAACCCCCTTTGTACCATCGTTTCTTTTATTTCTCGGGCGATTATATCTAAAGTATGTAAAGAAAGTATAACTTCTTTAGTTTTTGAATTTGTCGCGCTTCTCATGTTTTAACCCCTTGCACTACTTTCACGAGTCTGATTCGTGATGAAGATTCTGAACAGAGCCTAATAAATATGTATGTTATTAGTTTCCTTTGAACCGAAATACAATTCTATTTTGGCATTCTTAATCTACAACTATTGAAGAACATATAGACATAAATTTTCTGCTTTCCTTAGGAAATTACGAATTACAAAAAAGTTCTGATCACTGAAAACGGAAAATACATCGTAGTGCAAGGGGTTAATCACCGATAGATAGATTAGTAGAAGAATTGAGGAGAGAGATAGAGTCCCAAAGAATAAAAGTTATTAAAAAAAAACCCAAAGAGTAAAGGTTATTATTCACAAAGATCATTAGTATACATAGAGAAGTGATAATAGTAAACTTTAATTGTCGTTTCGTTCGTTTACAGATAAGGTTGCAAATAGCGTAAATAATTGTTGTTAAATAACGAATAAAGACAAAATTTTCTTCGTTTACAAAGAAGCATATATCCGTTTACTTTATCCCGTTAAACAATAACGGTCTTACAAGCATATCCATGTATGTTTTGTTCAATAGCTAAGCATCGATGACAAAATGTAGCTAGGCGGTCTAATCACATGGCAAACAGTTAAACAAGTTAGCAAAGCATTTCGAGCATAGTCCGCGGAAGAACACAGCGTGCTTTCTGTAGTTCAGAAGAGCGATAACAGGAAGTCGGTTTCTTGACCTGCTTTGCGTGAACTTGTATACGGTTGTTGAAGTGTTGAATTGTTTTTGTTGCAGGTTCAGGGTCAGTATCAGGTGATACCGGCGTACTACGATCAGAATGGTTCCATCGTGATGGGAGGTGTCCGCGGGCTCAGCTCCGCGGCCACCCCCATGAGATTAGTGAGTCCTGCGCCTGTTTTGGTGAACAGAGCCCCGTCGCAACCACCGCCGGGACCGCCGGCACCACCACCGCCGAGTCTATACTCTCAGCCAACACCTACGTCCCACAGCAACGCCACGCCCGGAGAATGTTTGGGTAAGAACCTCAGAGTCCTCGATCACTTTAACCGGGATTCAAGTGTTGCTGTAGATACGTGTTGTTCTCTCCCCGACGTTTCTCCTCCGTTCACCGCAAGCTCGCGATTTTCCGGAGCCAGGGACCAGGCGCGAGGACACCGACGAGTATCATCGTCGACCTGCTAACCGGTCCATGATCGACCTCTGATATCCGAGAAAATCGCTTACCGATAAGCTCCGTTGTGTATGCAAACGCCGCATGCATTGAATTTAACGCGAAACCCGATTAGCCCTTTGCGGTGCCAGCAATCTTTGCTGTTTCCAGCTAGCGTGCATTTGTTAAACATGTTTTTGGACATGGACAATTTTTTGACATTCGGTGTACTGTATGTTTTGCATTTTTCCAAGTTTTTGAGAACGGCATTTCTATCTGTCCACGGGACGAACGCGAGATCAGTGTACACTGAAACGAAGAAGTCGTCGCTCGCTGTTTATGTAACTATTACACCTCTGGCGCGTTACCGAAGAGGAATCTGAATAAATTATACACAGTCGTAACACTGTAATAGCGGTGAAATCATCGCCGTCGATCGATAATCGAGAAGAGAAACTGTTTTGTCGACGGTGTCGGACCAGCTGGAACATAACGAAGACAGGACCGCAAAGGGTTAAGTTGGCCGTGGTAACGAGCATGTACCTCTATTTCCGTAGATTCACGGAATGAATACACGGTTTCGGCCGGCGGTGTGTATATTTAGCCGTAAAGACAGACGAAATCAATCCGTCGAGCGTTCCGACAAACGGGTGCAACGATTTTCTCGCGCTAATAGGACTTTACGAGACGGTAAAGTCCAGTAATAATTTCGCCGAATCAACAGGAAAACGTGTTGTTCGCGCGTTTTCGCCCGGTTAGCAGGCTCTGATGGAGGTCACTGAGACACTATGTCGGCGTCCTGGTCCTCGTATACATATTATGTACATACATACATGCATGGCGTACTGTGACGTCGAGACGGTCCATCGTGGAGGGCGCACGATTAACCCTTCAGCGACGTCTGCATTCTACGGAGGCTAACAAGCGTTTAAAATTTCATACACGCGGTTTGGTACGACGATGTACCTCCTATCTAGGTATCTGCTGCTAGATCCCTATGATACAGCTCCTATCTGTCCAGGTACCTCTAATCTACCTCCTATCTTGGTACCTCCTGGTAGTTACTTCTGATTTACTTCCTTTCTTAGTACCATCTATCTAGGTACATACCTCTGATGTACCTCCTACCTAGGTCCTTCCTCCTATTCATGTACCTTCTTCCGATGTACCTCCCATTTTGGTACCTCTTGCTAGATACCTCTGAAGTCCCTCTTATCTTGGTATCATCTGTCTAGGTACCTCCTACCTAGGTCCCTCCCACTAATAACACTGATATACCTTTTATCTTGGTACCTTTTGGAAAATATCTACTGCTAGATGCTCCAGATGTATCTTTCATGTAGGTACCTCGTACCACGTACCTCTGACGTACTTTCTATTTTGGTACTTTCTATCTGGGTACCTCCTGCTACCTACCTCTGATATATCTCCTATGTAGGGGTACCTCTTGCTAACTATCTCCTGTTATATTCTTCCGATGTACCTCCCATTTCGGTACCTCCTACTACCTAGCTCTGATATACCTTCTGTGTAGATACCTCTTGCTAACTATCTCCTGTTAAATTCTTCCAATATACCTCCCATTTCGGTACCTCCTGCCAGACACCTCTGATGCCCCTCCTATCTTGGTACCATGTGTCTAGGTACCTCCGATGTCCCTCCTATCTTGGTACCATGTGTCTAGGTACTTCCGATGTCCCTTCTATCTTGGTACTACGTGTCTAGGTACCTCTGATGTACCTGTCTGTATTATGGTACCTCGTATGTAGGTACCTCCTGCTAGCTACCTCTTATATTGCTCCTGTGTAGGCTAGCTATCTCCTGTTAAATTCTATCCGATCTACCTCCTCTCTCTCTCGGTACCTTCTCTGTCCCTCCCATCTTGGCATAATCTACCTCCTACCTATATCCCTTCCTGCACTCCGACGTACGTAGATACCTCCTGACGCATAGAAAACATCAACGGAAAGTCCGAGATAGCCGGATTAATCATCAAACTCTGTTAACAACATCTTTAACGCCGTACAACATCGGGGAAATCGAGCGTCGTCCCTGGAGGGTGAACGTTGCCGTGTAACATTGTTGTCTCTGTTCTGTCTGTACATACGTGTGTATACAACCGTAATTAACCTCGTGACTAAACAAACAAAAGAGACGAGAGAAGAATAGGAGGAGGAGGAGGAGGCAGGAAAGAATCGAGGGAAAAAAGATGAGAGAGCGTTGTTCGAGTATCGATGTCGATACACCGGGAGCGTGTGTTGTGCGTGTTTTTGTATGTGTTTGCGGAATGGCCGGTGCTAGGCTCGAATAGACGGTGTGAGGTCGGTAAGGCGCAGGTACGGCAGGGCAGATTAATTGAATAACTAAGAGCGTGTGTGGGTTGCGGGGTTTCGGTGCAGGTCTGGCAGCGTGCAGTGCAGCAGCGGTGGTTGCACAAGCCCAAGCGGTCGCAGTACAACAGGCGCAGCAGCAGGGTTCAGGACTGGCCGCTGGATTAGCGGCTCTGGGATACGGGGGCTCCCCTCTGGGAGCACTGGGCTCGCCGGCTCAGCTGCAGAGCACAGGTACTCACAGACTAGCCAACCCTAGTTTGCTAGAAAACGCCGAATCCTCGCGAGAGCGAGCCGTTTTCCGGTTTTACAGACGTTCGACGGCCTCCTCGCACACACCCCCCCTTTTCTCCCTCCGTGTACATAGACCGTGTTTGCATGCCTCTCTTGCGAGATACCGTTTGTCTTTTGTCAGTCTATCTCCATCTTCGACTCGTACATCCTGTGACATCCTCCGTTCCGTTCAACCCTTTGCGGTCCACCGGCAACCTTGTATTTTTCTCTGAATGTCCCTGCAAAGCGTAAAAAGACACGTTCGCTGCCACCCTCGTTGCTTACCATCACTGTCCCAAATATTTCATCAACACGCGAGTTTCGCCCCGTTTCAATCATAGAACCGACCAGAATCATTAATGACAGTCGTTAGTTACTTGACAACAAAGCTCTCAGCTTACGCTATAATTTGGTTAGTTTATATACACTCCTAAATTCACATTTGGTGGTATCAGTATGTGGTTCAACGTGTTCAAATGCAACGCACCCACTTTATGAAATATTGAATTGATTATGTGATTGACTGTAATTTTAATTAACAATCTGGGGAAAATTCGTTTGACTATCCGTGAGTAAATTGCGAGACTGTGAACCACGTCCCGTATGTGTGGCTATGGTAGCGATACTTGGGTCTGATAGTGTCGTGTAGAGTAATTATCCCAGCAATTGTCCGTTGTGAGCGTTGTTGTTATTATTAATACGGTACTGTCTAGATATTTTATAACGCGGGGACACGAAGCTTCGCATTGGAAGCGTGGAACAGGTTGATCATTGGACAAGGGGTGATTCTACCTTGCAAGAATAAGTAAAAAAAAGTTGAATAACATATTTTCTCCGTTGACGCTTCATTTTCGAGAGAATGGAGCTTGAAAATTCGTCGGCCGCGCGTGCAATCGAATAGCAATCGTCTGACGCGTCTGAACATGACCAGCCAATTCTTCTCGCTGTCCGGCAAATTTTCAAACTCGATGTCTCGCGCCGTGTACAATTATAGGAAAAATGTTTGATAGCGTCGCTCTCAAAATTTATAATATATTGTAAATATATATAATCTCACATTAGACGTAGGACCGCAAAGGAACGAAGTCTGCCTGTACGAGTCGTCTTCCCGGATTTCCTGTAGAAAAACGTGTGCAGTTTTCCTTCTAAACGTTAGCGGACCTTGTAAAGTACACACTCGGCGAACAACAATAATCTGCATTTACGATAGAAACGAGTAGGCGTAGTTTAAACCAGCAAAAACATTAGAATGATTTAAAGGTTCTATATTTGAATATATTCAGAAAGAAATTCAATTTTCATTACACCCCAGTTTTGTTGCGACTCAGATGGTAAGATTTTATTTTGCACAAAGATCTGATAATCCAGTTTCGTTGTGTTACATTCGGAGCTCGATACAACGTTCAGGAAAGAATCGTAATTTTTTAAACGAAGCCAGCAGTCCAGTGAAAATTTTGTTGATTCGGGAGAAATAATGTTTCGCGCGACGGCCCGAGGGCTCGGTCTTTCCAGGGCTAAGAAACTGTGAGGGAATCGAGAACGCTGAAGCTTCTAGGCCAAACTTCTTCCACAACAACAGCTTCTAGGTCCCTTTAAACCGGAACCGGGACCGCGGCGAACCCGGTCAGAGAGGGTCCATCGATTCTATATATATATACTAGAGTCTTCAGAGTCTTCGTCTTTGTTCGCAGGTCTGGGTCTCGGCGCTTCTTCAACCGCGCGAAGAGACTCCTTCGATAGAAACACGTCCGCCTTCAGCCCCAGCTTGGAGTACAGCCGCGCGAAGTGGCCGCAGAGTTATGGCGCCTTAGGTGACTATCATTTTCCACTTTTTTTTTTTTTGTTTAGAACAGAAGAATAGACACGTTCCGCGTTGAGAGGGTTGGTCGACGCCTGAACCTCCGATAGTCGAATGACTCATTCGACGTATTTCTTCTTAATCCAGCATTACGTTCGCGTGGAATTTTCATATTTTTGAATGTTCTGCGAGACATTCTCGACTGTGCGTAAGCCAAGTAATCAATTATTAATCAGCAAGAGTAATCGGATTAAAAAGAATTACCTTCACTTTACTGGAAATGCACTGTTGCATTGCAACTTGTGTGAGTGCAGGAGAAAAAGGAGCGTAAAAGGTTAAGCGTGTGCGGTGACCTTGACACATTATCTACCAACAACGGGTATTCCGTAATTTCAAACTTGATTGCGGAAGGTCAGATTATTATAGACCATGTGTTTCCGCGCGTGATTTATCAAAAAGTCTAAATCGTCAAGAGATTATTGCAACATTAATGTCCGGACCGCGGATTTTATGCATCTATGGCAAAAATAGCAGTGGACATATTAAAAATATTTACGAACATCAGCGTATTGGTTTCAGTTTAATAAACGAATTAACAGAAGGACAAAATTTTTGTTTCTCTTCTGTGACTTGTAATCGTTGCAAGCATTTTCTATTTCGCATGAAGATGCGCAGTAATGTCATAAAAACGTGGACATTGCAGAAGCAAATTTACAATCCGTCGTCGTCCCCGAAGGTTGACCAGGCTTCCGGTAGATAAAGTGTCAGTACCGTCGAAGATATTCGTGTCGGTCCCACCCTAAATTTTGTGGGGTAGTTCTCGCTCCTCGGATACGATGAGCAACGGAGAAAGAGCGCGTCTAATAGCGAGAACGTTTTCTGCGGGAGACTGGAACGTTTATCTTGTTTATAGGCACGGTAACGGCGTCGCCAAGCCCATTAGGATTATCCTTAACACCGCCGCCAACTTTGGGAGGATCTCTGAGCGGACTGGTCGGCGGGGCTAGCCGAGTGTCCGCCGCTCCCGGGGCCGAGGCGAAGTTCCGTGCCAGTGCTGTTCCAACTTTAACGGCTAATGGAGTTTTCGGCTCGAGTAGCTCCCTTTTCCCCAACTTGGTAGGCAAACCCGGCCGCGCAGGCACCACCAGCATCGGGGACAAAAACGCCGGCGGACGATCACGTCTGCTCGAAGACTTCAGGAATAATCGGTACGTCCTCTTTTGTTTCTTCCCGTCGGAATCAGCCGAACGGTGTCCTGGAGTGGGGGTTTATCAGTGTCGTCTGCTTCAGGTTCCCGAGCCTCCAACTACGAGACCTGGCCAATCACATAGTCGAGTTCAGTCAAGATCAGCACGGCTCCCGTTTCATTCAGCAGAAATTGGAGCGGGCCTCGGCCAGCGAAAAGCAGCTCGTGTTCCAAGAAATCCTCACCTCCGCTTACTCACTGATGACAGACGTTTTTGGGAATTACGTTATACAGAAGTTCTTCGAGTTCGGCACGCCGGAACAGAAGTCCACCCTCGCTCAAAAGGTGATTGACAGGCCCGCGTCCCGTTCGTCCTCTTCGGTTGGCTTGCTGGGAGACACGTTCCTAGAATTAACCCTTAACGCTCGAGTGGTGACTCTGAACCACCACTGGAAATTGTTGTGGCATTATTACAAAGAAATTACTAAAAAGTATTACAAAATATTTCTTCCACTACAAAATTTGTATTTGATAGATCACTAAACGTTTAAATGTTATATGTGGAAATCGGATCGGTTTCGTATGGATAAAATGAAAATATTTTAAGACGGAAGAAAAATTTAGTTTTAGAATGAAAATTGCGCCGAGTGCTTAATCTCTCACGTTGCACAATTCTGTTCGAAATTGTTAGGAATATTTCTCGGAACGATATTAACACGCTGACTGCCACGTTTGGTCGTATGACACTGTACGATCATCGGAAATTCATTGTTGCTCGGTGTTACTAGGACCGAGGAATGCGGGAAGGCTATAGTTTACTTTGATTATGCTGAATTTTCAGCAGTGTTAATATCTATTTTGCATTGGGTTTTCAATCTCCTTGCACGTCGATCTTCGGAGACAATATCTGTGCGAGTGAATCTTTGCGAACAGTCCTATTTGTCGCCTTAAAAGTATCGAGTAACCATAAACGCAAGAAACAGTCTCCTGTAATGTAATCCAGCACCTTCTCTCTCGAGACTGTCATTTAGAAGAAAATTGCTAAGCTTTTCTGGGTCACGGTCGTTAAAGAGCCTATTAATAAGCTCCCTAAGAAAAAGGATCACATTCTCCTTAACGGTTAATAATCAAGTTACCCTATATTTGCGCAATACACGTTCAGCCTGGCGAGAAAAGCGAAACAAAGTGAACGATCATTTGGTTTCCAGCAAGCTAACAGAACGAACAAAATGATGATTACGTTTGCGTGTCAACTGATCGAATACGGTGATCGAGACCCTTTTGATACTGACCGATCGAGGGAAATCCGCTTCGCCGGGCACTAAGGACGTTTGTTACATTTGTTTTCCGTGTTGCATTAGGTTCGAGGACACGTGTTGCCCTTGGCACTGCAGATGTACGGCTGTAGGGTGATTCAGAAGGCTCTGGAATCGATCGGGCCTGAACAGCAGCAAGAGATAGTCCGGGAGCTGGACGGTCACGTTCTGAAGTGCGTCAAGGATCAAAATGGAAATCACGTGGTGCAGAAGTGCATCGAGTGCGTCGAGCCACGGGCTCTGCAATTCGTGATCGGCGCATTCGCCGGCCAGGTATACTCGTTGAGCACCCACCCTTACGGCTGCAGAGTGATCCAACGTATTCTGGAGCATTGCACTCCTGAACAAACCCAAGGCATCCTTCAAGAACTGCACGGCGCCACTGATCAGCTCATTCAAGATCAGTATGGTAATTACGTTATCCAGCACGTACTCGGTAAGTGGAGCTTTCGTTAGTACAGCAATCCTCCCGACTCGAGCACACCTCAAATAGCTGGATTATTATTAGACGGATTTTATCAGTTTGGGGCAAAAGTGAGGAATAGTGCGTCATTAAAACAGTATAGTCAATATTCCATGTATTCGCAACTTGATAAAATTAGTGGGAGGAAGAGTAAGTTTTCTGCGATCGATGCTCGACATTTTTATTCAGTGGAAAAATCAACAGCCTATCGATATTATTGATAACGGATAAAAATGGTCAAAGAAAATCTTGTCTGTAATAAGAAAGAAATTTGAAGTGCTCTGGTTAGGTGGGACACTCGTTATGCTATAAAGATTGAAGTAACCTCGAACCAACCGATTTTCAGAACACGGAAAACCAGAAGACAAGGCGCAATTGATCAGCAGCGTAAGGGGTAAAGTACTTACTCTGTCGCAACACAAATTCGCGAGTAACGTAGTTGAGAAGTGCGTTACTCACGCCACGAGACAGGAGCGTGCCGTGCTCATCGAAGAGGTGTGCGGCTTTAACGACAAGTAAGTTGTTCTTTATAAACATCAAGATACTCTCGTCTCTTGACAAACCTCCGGTCAGACTGGAACGTGGATTCCGAAAGAGTTCAGACAAAAATAGGTCAAAATAGTGTTATCATCGTAAACCAATATACTCAAATTACAATCAATCGCGTTAAGGGCTTGGTAGTTCTAGTGTCAAAGAAGAGAAATGGTTATTCAACACGTTGAATGCCACGCCATTGTTCATAAATGTTACACAAGAAAAGACTAGAAAAGACAAAGTTTATCAGAACAATAATTTTGTGTAACATTCTTACAGCCTTTAGATCTCCATAAAAATTGGGTTTTTCAATAGATTGTAGTGAAAATTGATTTTCAAGTTCGGTAAAGAAATAAACCTGGCGCTCAAAGTGTTAACACATTGTTGACCGGTCACGAGTTAACTCGTGTTTTCATGAGCAAACGTTGTTGGGACAATATCATACCAAAAAAGGATATAAAAAGTTCTATAAAAGATATGTCTAAAGTTTTATTTGAATGCATTACGTATAAATCAAGTTTATTGAAGTTAATTTAGATTGTTTTAGTTCTACATTTAGTTACGAAATAATATCCGGTGACATTAGATATAGCTCCTGCGTAAAATTGCCGGTCAACAATGTGTTAACTGCTGGGCGTTCTGCAAGCGACAGAGAGACTTTAACGTAGAGATCCACGGTCCAGTCGAGTAGAAAGGCCCTAGTAGGATAATGACTAATGTCACGTTGCGAAACAGCGCGTTGAACGTGATGATGAAGGACCAGTACGCCAACTACGTGGTGCAGAAGATGATCGACGTGGCGGAGCCGGCTCAGCGCAAAGTGCTGATGCACAAGATCCGCCCTCACCTTGGAAGCCTGCGCAAGTACACCTACGGGAAACACATAATCGTCAAGCTGGAGAAGTTCTTCATGAAGACGGCGTCGGCGATGGGCGTCGCGACGCCCGCCGGTGCTTCGAGCGGCGGTGGTGATCTGGGCCCGATCGGGCCGCCTGCTTCTGCTGCTGGCACAGTCGCGGCGCCAGCTCAGCAGCCAACGCAGGTCCTGTAAAAACGTGCGTCTCGGTCTTGGTCTATGATCTCGGTGAGCAACAACCGCTCGGGATCCTCGTACGTCTCATAGGGACAGAAGAGAATATAACGCGCGTACCGAGAAGAGAGACCTACGTAAATATTTATTGCAACGTATCTTATATCGCCATTTTTATTTATAATGGACGAGGACAACCGAGAGAGGACAAGAGATAGATGATGTTCTCCACAGCGCCGCGCCCGCTCGTCCCAACCCGTTCGCCCTTCTTTTCCTGTCCCGGGAAATTGTAAAGACCGACTAACTGTAATCGCGATTGAGACGAGACTCGACATTGAAAAAAGGAAGAATTACCGAGATGATTTGTCTTATTTTTGCAACACACACACACAAAAAAAAAAGAATGGAACCGAAGAAACAATAACAAGTGTGAGAGAGATGGGAAGTATGAGATAAAAAGAAAGAAAGATAGAGAGAGAGAGAGACAGAAGGCAAGTTTGTACAGAGTTAAAACAAAAGAGGAGGGCGATCATTGGGCCGCGGGGCGCGACGCCATGACACGCGGATGCTTCTGGTGAGCCGTACGCGTGTCGTAGGAGGAGAACGAGTTTTGTAGAATAACGTTAGAGGTGCAGTGCATTTTTTCTATTAGTAATCTAACGTGCTGCCGAAGAGTTATTGTATTCGTAGCGGGTCGCGACCGCACGCGCGTGACAAGAAACGTCGCGCGTGTCGCCGACGCGACGCGACGCGACGGTTGCACCGAAACTAACGTGTACCCTTGAGAACCGAGTTTCTTCGAGTACGGCTGGAGACAAGCATACCGAGCTTGAATCGTGAACAAGAAACTGCAGTGCTGAGATGACTGAATGTCTTGTCACCGCTCGTTCTGTTTATTTTTTTTTTTTTCGTTTTAATCGATCAGTTTCAGGACATACACACACAAAGCAAAACACGCGACTTCGCGTGGTAAGAAATATTGAGAAAACAGAGACCACCACACAGCACGAACAAAAAAAAACACGTCCGGACGACTTTTTTTTTTTAACAAGAAGAATAAGAATAGAGAAAAATAGTTTTATCCCACCACAAACCCCCCCATCTTGTTTTGCGATTGAAATCATTCTTCGACCAACACGTCGCCAAGTTAGATCCATCGATCCTTGTCGAAACTCAGCACTCTGTCGAGGGAGCGTACGGAGCTCTGGCAAAACACACTTAACCTACAACAAGCAAGCAAGCCGGCAAGCGAGCAAGCAAGCTAACAAAAAAAAATATAACGTAGGAAAAACCGCGAAAAAGAGTTAAGAGAACAGCAAGACAAGAACAACGCGCTCGCTCTCAAAGAGCAAGCGTCTTGGACTCGGTCCCGTGAACAGCAAAAGGTTCGGAGAGGTGGAAAAAATGGTGTTTAGACAGCTAGGATAGATCTTAGAGCTGCATGCATTTATATCGAGTTGTAACGTGAGTGCGATGGCCGTAAACTATACCCATGCACGAGACGTATTGGTTGCGAGCGTGTACCGGTGAAACTGTAACGTCTTCGCACGCTGAAAGTAGTATTATCCTCTCGAGTGTGTCCGGTACACGCGTGTCGTCACGACCAACGAATCGGTATCGGTTCAGATTCGATAGATGGTTAGGAGCTACAGATACGTTGATTAAAATCTAGCATAGCGTTTGACATGGGAATGAAGCTGAGTAACTCAGACCTGACCGCTGATCTGCCCCCCTTCCCCCCTGTCCCCCTTTGATTGCTTCAGATTGTTCGTGAAATCGAAAAGAAAAAACGATAACGACAATTGCGAAAGGAAGGATATATATATATGGAGATATCTATTATGCACATATACGGTGTAGGACGTAACAGGAAAGGAAAAAAAAACAATCGATTTCGTTATTCTCGATTTAGGAAGGAAGCTTTGATTTTTTTTTTATCGACAAAAACAAAACGGATCAGTATAGGAAAAAAAGAACTACCGAAATAATATTACATGTTGTTTCTTCTCGATGGAGAATCTTAGCAGAAAGGACGGAGTATAAAGAACGGATATGGAAAGGAAAGAAAAGGAAATGATAGGAAATGACAGTTGAAGTAATAATATTTAACAATGAGGAGAGACATCAAGTCGTCAGCACGGTTCTCCTTTGTTCGTTTTACGTTTGTCGCCTTTGAGCGCGGAGCATTTTTTTCTACTCTCTTAAAACGATCCTTTTTACATCCCCCTTTTTCTCCCCTCGAATCCCTTATCCCTCTTGCCCCCCTACACACACACACCCCTCGCATCCCTCTCCCAGTATCCCCGTTACCTCCTCCTCTATCCGTCCCCCAACGATCCTCGAATTTTGTAAATTGTGATATAAATAAATAACAAATGTGTATAGGTACGACGTGACAAACCCTATCGTGAGGAACCGTAAATTCAATGAATAATTTTATTTTTCACGGGAATTCTCTCCTTTTTAACGGACTTTGTGAATATCGTGTATTATAATAATTACTAATTATATTAAATTTAAATATGATTTACGTTCTAATGCTGCTGACCCTCGATCAACATACGTTATATACATTTCCCTTTCACCTGCCGCAATTAGAATGGTCTGAACCACACACATACCGCCCCTCGCCCCCCTCATCCTATCGATCCCGCCCGACCCTAACTGAAACCACCCTCTCTATCCACCCGCCCCCCTCGCCCTCTCATGCAAACACACATCGTTCCAGTTGTAAGATATAGCCATTTTTTGACAAAGGAGACGCTCTAGAGGAAAGAAATCGTTTACCATTCGGATATTCATTCGATTCACCGATTCCCAGCTCCCCCAAACCCCCACCCCCACCCTATAGCACCCCCGTAGCCCCCATTTTAAAAGATCAAATCAAGCAAACTGCAGCCCACCGCGAACCGCGGTGTTCTTTGAACGTAACCGAGACCCTATTGTACATTGTATAAAACGATAAACGCGTTCTCGAAAGGACAAAGAAAGGAAACAAACGCACGAGAAAAGCGTCAGGAAATTCATATGTTCCCAGCGCGTGTGTATCTATATCTCGTTTCGCGCAGCATCATCCCCATCCGCATACTCGTACACACACACACACACACACACACACACACGCTCACACACATACATGTATACAATACATGCATACATACATACGTACGCGTTCGGATACGTCCGAGACCCGCGTGTGTTTACACCGAAGCATTTCGATTTGTATATTTCACACCGAATCACACCCATCGAGACGGTTGGAAAGAGCGCCTCTCAGCAGTTTCCCCGGAGTTTTCGTGGTTCTCCTCCGATCTTCAGCATCGTCGGTATCCCCTTTCCATCAATCGGCCGTTTTCAACGCGGTGACTATGCTCCTGAATCCCCAATCGATGTAGAACAAGTCCGAGTTCGTTCCACTCCTCTTTCGACCGGTTCTAATCCTGCGAATTCCAAGCAATATGGTTTATCATATCGCGGGGCGACCATTTGTTTTCATGGTAAATTCAGCGAAAGAATAAGATTCACATTCGGTGCATCGCTAGGCTGCAGATTTTACCACTAAATTTCCAAACAATCGTATTTCTATAAAATCGTTAACAGTACCGTTGGAAATCTTCCAACTGTACTGTTTCGATTGGTACTGATGCGGCAGCCATTTCGGTACAATTTCCTCCGCTTCTGCGACACTTGGGAGCCGTTTTACCATTCGCATATGCGTTCTCAATAATACTTGAATATCTTTTTACAGAATAGAGTTTTATTTCGGGCCTGAAGGAAGAAGGGGCACGGCTAATAAAACAGCATGGTCGCTCTGCTGAAATAAATCGCAACAGAATTCGTTTAACAGCGATTCTTCCGCGTTTCGAGGACTTTTTATCGGTTTCTTTTCGAGGAGCTGTTATGTTTCGGAAGACGATCATTCGATTGGCTCAGCCTTCTCCAGGAGGTGACACCGGGGACACGGGTAGAACGATCGCGTCGTAGGATTTCTTTCTCGAGTTTCCGAGGGCAGGTTCTCGGAGGCACACACCGGGAACGCATATTCATCGAAATCGCTTCACGAGTATTATCGTACGTGTGTATATATAATTATCGTTCGATCGAGGGTGCCCGCGGTGCGGTCCACGCCTCGACGACTGTACAAAAGCAAACGGGAGATCTCGCCGGGTTTTTTAAATTGAACGTTCGTTACGGACATGCCCCTTTCGCCCCCTCACCCCGAATTTCTATACAGAAGATCGACGATCGATCGAGTTTGTAATCTTAAAGCTATGTACAATGTATTATAATTTCGTTGAGAGACGCGCGCGCGCGCGTGCGCGTAGGTGTTAAATAATGTAGAATTCTAAAGAAACGAACACAAGAAAAAAAAGGGAAACAAAACGAGGAGACCGGGAAGGAAACGAGAACGACGAGAAAAAGGGAGACGGAGGAACCGGAGAGAGACAAGTAAAAAAACGGAAGCGAAAAAGAGGGGGGAGTAAACCGCGAAGCAAAACTCGAGAGGGAGCCCGTCGCGTGATTTTTGTACAAAAGTATAACGGGGATAACAAAAAAAGAAAAAAGGGGACGGGAACGGGACACGGTGTAGGCGCGTGTGTGTGTGCGCGCGCGGAAGAGAGGTGTTCCGAAAGTGAATAAGGAAAGAAGAGGAAGAAACGTAGCCGCTTTCTTTGTAAGATATTGTAAATAACGATTTATTAACGAAATTGACAAATTCTTAGGTACCCTTTCTCTCTTTCTCTTTCTTCTTCGCGCGGTGATTACTTACTGCGGCATGGTGGTTCTAACGGGCAATACGGCTTCGAGCGTGTTCAAGGACGTCTTTTCTTTCGGGGTTTGTTTCTCGTTTTTCTTTTTTGCGTTGCTCGATCCGCTCCGCCGTTCTCTCGGAATCGGTAGAGGTCGATCAGTCGCCGATCAGAAGGTCGTACGATCGGTTGTAGCCGGTGCTCGTGGAGAAGGATAGAAAATAAATCGGTTTTGTCTTTCTTTCCTCCCCCCCCCCCCCCCCCCCCCCCCCCCCCCCCCCCCCCCCACCCACCCCATCCCAGCAAACCCCCTAAAATGATCTTCGTCCCGCGTCGGTTCTCTCGTTGGTCGACCGTTTCGGAAAGCGCTGAGAGGAGGCTGCTCGTTTTTATTTTTTCGAAGCCGCGGAAATCAAAGGAACAACACTAAAATCATAGCAGAAACTGTTGTACATGTCGCCACGAATATATACGTCACCCGGAAACACGCTGAACTTCTCGATCGTATACAGACAGAGACATTCCAACCGCCATCTTCTTTTTTTTTTCTTTCACAGCCCCCCCTCGGTCGACAGGATATTAGCTTTTTTGGTCGTCCGCACGGGACGACGTTTAAATGCGTTTACTAATATTTAAAGATAAGGAATGACGATAGTTCCTTCGTCCGTTGTAAATCGCGCTCGTCATCATTTGTAAATTAACAAGAACGTCGGGAAACGAACGTCTCTCATTTTTTGTAATAGAAGCATCGATGTTAATAATTCATCTTCCCCCCGCCCCCCTGTCGAAGTAGGAACATCCCGCAGAACAACGGAGGAAAAAAAACGAATTTTCAATGAATACCGAAAGTCATAGCAGAAGCGAAACTCGAACGCAAAATCTCATGTCTTATCAGCTAAGATTATTTGAGTACTACTATACTTTTTATTATTATTATTATTATTATTAATTATTATTATTATTAATTATTATTAATTATTATTATTCATACGATTAATACGATTATTATAATAATTATTATTAATTGCTATAATTATCATTATCTATATTGTTTGATTAACGACCATCCCTTCATTGATTATTAATTGCTATTACTAATGATTGCTAGATACACACTTCTATATAAATATGAATATAAATATACATACATACATATATATACATATATATAAGTATATATACATATATACATATATATACATATATACACACAAATATATATATATATATGTATATATATATATATATATAAAGACACGCGTATGGCAGGCACACATATATAACGCTTTATAAATACGGTACATATAAATACGAAGTATACACAAACACACCCACCCCATCACCGCAAACATTTTCATTTTACGCCTCGGCTATATCTACCCCCCCCCCCTCTCCACCACCCCCGTTTTCGATCTTTCTCATGAAAGAAAAGCGACGAAACGATGCAAAATACTTTGGTTCGAACTCCCACCCTCCATTCACTCTTTTTTGTTTTTATTAATAAAGAACGTTTAGCTAATAGCCTTACCACCTAATTGCTGTCGTGTTATATATATATATGTATATGTATATATATGTATATATATGTATATATATACATACACACATATATATACATACATACATATATCTACTTAAGAAACATCTGAGGTACGAGAAGATGGAAAAAGTGAAGGGAAAGCAACAAATTCTTGAACGATTTTTTGATTATAAATAGTGTAAATTTTTTATATAGCGCGCGAGAAGGGAAAATAATTATTGGTTGCACGACTTTGTCGAGGTGCCCGTGCACCGTGTATAAAAAAAAAAGAAACGCAGAAAGACATACACCCCACACCCCATACATACGCACACACACACATACAAACACATACACACAGTCTCACGCACGCCCATACACATTTACACATTCGTAAAAGTACATGGGACACATCGCGAAAAGGAAGACGAGAATAATGGGACGAAACACAAAAGGGACGATCCCTTGTTTTTCTCGGTCGACGCGACGACAAAAATACGAAAATAGACGAAAATGGTGGACGCACACGGAATAGATATTAGTTCTCTCTCGTGGTACAGTTCGCTGTTGCGTTACTGATCGCGCGATCTCTACGATCCACGGCGTCTCCTTTGCGAGGAGAATAAATCGCGAACGGGCGATTCGTCGTCCAGCCAGCGAGATCGTTCTTGCGTATACAATAAATCCTGTTGCCTCGAGCGTGTTGTACTCTTTGTAAAATATGTAAAAGTGTGCGATAACAATTCACAGTATTCCCCCTATGTACACACGGTTTGGTATGGTCGTTTTTTGTAAATTCCCACGTTTGCGAGCTCGAACGAAAATTATTTTTGTTAGACGAACACAGGATTGCCGGCTCGCGGGATTTGTAACGCAATGGTGCGCGACCGCGGGATCCCTCGGCGGACAAAACGTGAAAGTAACGAACACCGACGGAGATCCATGGAGATCTCCGAATGATCGGGGGATCTCGCGACATCGAGGGGCACACCGCCGTGTCGGTACCGACTTCTCTCTGTACATAGAACGAACCGTTCGGGACAAAAAGAAATCGCCGTTTCACCTCGCTTTTCTTTCGTCGTTGAAAGACCCACCACTGTACACGTCCTCGATCACGGTGCCCACCACCACCACCACCACCCCCGCCACTTCCCTCGCTCCTGTTTCCCGTGAAAATTCCCAGCAACCAATCGATCAAAACTCGATCGTCCGATCCAAGCAAGCAAAGATCAAAAACAATTTCTGCTTTCTCGGTGAAAGAGGAAAACAAGAGAAACAAAAAATAAGATAGAGAAAACACACCCAGGCGCTCGATTCGGCGTAACACTGCGGCGAAATGGAAAAAGAGAAGCGACACACACAACACACACACACACAGAGAGAGAGATTTCGTAAATTTAATGCGACAGCGTTCCCACACGTTGCGTTACGTATTAATTCCCTTTTGCGCTCCTATTTCAACCTTCGATGTTTGTACTTTCATCGATGTTTGTACGTCATCTCTCTAACGTTCTTTCTCTTTCGTCCCCTTTAACCCGCGACCGCCCTCACCTCACTTGTCACGCGGGCTTGTGCGAGAGGTTTTTTCTTCGTTTTTTTTATTTTTTTTTTTTTTTTTTGCGAAATGAGCAACAACCGAGAAAGAGAACAGAACGCGCTAAAGATACAGAAATGAAGAAGGTTTTAGGGCCGCGCAATAAGGATTCGAAAGAGAAAAACAATTAAACAACCCTATAAATAATTGATTATACATATATATACATATAAATATATATAAATATATATATATCTGTATATGTATACCTAAAAGAAAAAAAAACACTTTGAAACCTATCGGTATATGATATATATGTAATAAGTACTATTTAAATATTGTAACAATTGTATATGATTTTAATACTACATGCTAATTGTATTATATATATATGAAAGATCTGCGACCTCCCACTTGTAGCACACACTCAATCGTACGCACGCAAACATTCAGGCATTACACAAAACACACACACACACATAGAGAAAATTATACAGAAAAATTACGTACACTCTCTGTTACAAGTTGACAGAAACATACACACAAATACACTAGAGAGAAAGAGAGAGAGAGAGAGAAAGACGCACTCACGCAGCCAAGCAAACGCTACACAGACGAACAATTATCCGCAAACATCCCCCGTACCGCACGTTTCATCTTCATCATCCACTGGTTTTTCAACTGCCATGGCGCTATATGTATTTGTGTGTACGAACAGCAATTTACTCGAACGACAACGGAGACACAGAAGAAAAATGGGCACGGGGCTGCCCGTTGGTTCGTCACGGACCTAAAGGGCAGCCTCGAACAGGAAGTAGAGTTAACATCCATGGGAATGGTGCGCCCTGATATTAAGACTGATGTACAGTTGCGCGCTATTCTCACCGCGAGGTATCATTTTGTCATTTCTATCCACCCCCGCGTCACATACACACACACACACAGAGACACACGCGCGCGCGCCCACACAGAGCCATACATATACGAATACAGAAACAAAACAATTTACACGTTTGCGCGAAAAAAGAAAAAAAGAATACGCAAACTTCTCGCGTACACGCAAACAGGCAACCCTTCCGCACATTCGCCACAGCCACGGACATACACCACCACGGACTCGCAGGGCTAATTGAACATATATATATACACACATCGTATATATTTGTCAGATATATGTCATATATGTATGTGTACACACTCGTTCGTCACGCCGCACTGGCTCTTACCACACTCGCACGCACGTCGGACAATGATATAATATATATACGATCTACACACGTGTTTGATATACATATTAGAAGAAGAAGAACAAAATGATATATACGGATCGGGACACGCGATCCGCCTCGCGGATCGATCGATCGATCGATTTTCATTCTCTCGGGGAACGATTAAAGGAAAGGAAAAGGCGTCGCGTCGGGTAAATCGTAAGTTGTAATATATATGTAAGAGTGTAATAAGGTGTAATGTAAATTGTTTGACGTTGCGTTGTACTCGATACCGTTCGGAGGAGAGGCGTGAAATTACTTGTGATAAGTTCTAAGCGATTTTTTCTCGTTGCTTTTCTCTCGTTTATTTGACGGTTTAAGTTCTTTTCCTTTTTACCTTTTCTCGGTTCTCGCGAGTTCTCTTCTTTCTTTTTTTTTATCCTTTTTGCATTTTTTTTTTCGTTTCACAGCTTTCGCGGAAAGCTCTCTCGCTCTGGTTCGCTCTCTTGCCGTTTTCTTCTGATCTCCTCTCACACGCGGCGGATAACAGTCGGTTTCTTTTTTTTTTGCGTTTTCTTTTTTCCTATTTTTTCATTTTATGGTTTTTGGTTTCATTTCGACGATCGAAGAGAGAATTTCGAAGAGCCGCGGCTCTCGATCCGAATCCGAGGAGAGTCCGAGGAGCCGCGGGCAAAATTTTTTCGCGAGTCCGTGCGCGCGCGCGAGCAATGTACGAGCCGGTGATGCTTCTGGGACACACGGTAGATATCACAGAGGGATATAAAAGAGCAAGAAAAATGTATTCCACATTTAACGGATAAATTAGATAAGTGGGACGGACAGGCATACCGATTAAAGAAAAAAAAAACTAAAACTAAAAGAATTGCATAACTTGTATATTAGTGTATAGAACGTAGTAGAAACGATGAAATAGCCACGAAGAAGAATCATTTTCGATGATGTTTTTTACAAGCAGGCAGAACAGTGCGAGTAGATTAAAGAGACAAACAAATAATAATAATAATTAACAAAAAAAAAATGATGCTAAGAAAACTTGCGAATGCTGAACGTTTAACAGGGAAATAAAAACAAATGAAAGGAAACAAGCTAACTCACACACACACACACATAAAGTGGAAAGGGACAAAAAGTAACGAGAGAGAGAGCATGTCGGATAACAAAAGGAAAAATCGAAAAACTGTTTATACAAAATTGATGCATCACGCAGAGAATAACAAAAAAAAAACCCGCCACCCCGAAAGAAAAAGAAAACCATTGTAATAAATAATAAGTAACGTCGTTTTACCAGCCAGCCCCTCCACGCGCCCCACCCGCCCCCCGTTTACAGTAACGAAAAAAAGTAGATTTTTTTAAAATAGCCACGGACTTCGAGAAAACTTTCGTTTTCGAGGGGGAAAAAAATACAAAAAAATTTGCCAGCGGACAAAACACTTTTTACAAGCATGCGCGCGCGCAAAAGCCAACCGGGAAAAAAAAGAAGGACAACCTAACGAAATCCCCTCTATCCCCAAAAAACGCGAACGATTGTTGTTGATTTCGTGCTTTCCCCGCGCCTCCCCCCGCCCCCCACTCCGAAACGTTCTCGTTTCTTTCGTTGCGATCGCGTTTTTCCACCCTCCCGCGCACGCCACCCCCCGTTTTTATTTTTCTTTTTTCGTTTGCCGGTCTGATCGGGAGAGACAGAGAGATAATATTCGTTCGCGAGCAAGAAAACAGAAGAAAAAACATACATAGAGATGTGTACACGCAACAGTTTTCTTTTCGACTCGTGGTGGCAGGCAGTTCACAGATTGCCCAGGTCCAAAGAGTTTTCCGTTTCTCCGGCTTCTACGTTTGTACGTTCTGTCGACGCCGACACGCGAGATGCGTTTTTTCCGCCAATTATATATGTATTGTAAAACTATTCCCAGGAACGATAACGCGTCGTTACGGTATTATTATATATACTAATTAGCGTCTTTGTCGATTGTATTTCATATTTTCTAGAACGTTAATAAAATGGATTTTTGAATCTGAGTATATAATGTGAAATGGAGGATGTCTGAATAACTTATTATTGTACAATAAAACAGAAATTCAAATAGAAAGTAAACATACACACACGCGCGCGCGCGCAAGCATACATGCCAGAGAGACTATGACGGTGAAGTTCTATCACACCGTGCATAACCGTCTCCTCAATTAGTTGTGTCTTCGTGTAAGCTTTCGCTCTTTGGATCCATGCGCATTCTCGCTTCGCGGTACCATTTCTCATTCTCATCCCTTCTCGTCGTTGTCGGTGCTTCCTAAGCATTCTCACCACCCTTCTGCTTTTCTTTCGTTACTTGCGCCTTTAACACCCTTACGTACCTTTCCCAGGAACTGTTAGCCCTGCGACGGCGCACGTTTCTAATAGACATTCAATTCTCTATCGACAAAATCATTTCATTACCAAGCTCTCGACGTACGAATCGGTTCAACTCGTAAATATAAGTTTTAGCGAACCAATTTTGTTTGTCAGTCAAATAAACAGCTGTATCTTATATTACAATCTTGCAATCCCAGAATCGGACATCACTTATGATTAAACTGACAATTCTCTGCGATTATGACAACGATCGGTGAAATTTAAGTACATAAACTTAAATTTAGTACGATAAAGTTAACAATATTAAAGATCGTCGAGTCATTGCCGATTCAAATTATTGAAGCAAGAAAAACATTTTGAAAAATACGTTTTAAAAAAGATTGGTAAATGAAGCTGCGATGGATCCAGTATTGAATATTTCATAATTTGAGAGAACAGGGTGCCGTCGCAGAGTTAATTGAAACGTTGCAGCCATTGCGCTTCACGGAAATCGGGAAACTAGAATCTCAAAGCTAAATCAGACTACAGGGTGATTCAATTATAACAGTCGTTGCTTCTGACCTTACACAGTTTATTTCCAGATATAGTTGTTCCTTTAAAAAACCATTTAAGTCGTCGGTAGAAAAGTCTCGTACAGGATGTTGCAATAATAACGAACAGTTTATTTAGCGGATAATTATACAAAAATGAGACGCGTTTTATTATTTAATCTCGTTAATAATATACATATATACCTTTGTGAATCGCCCTGTACATGGTAGTCGTTCCTGCAGCAGAGCTACCGCATACGTTTCATATTTTTAAGCTGTAATACCTGTAAACTTTCTGTGTCCTTGTGTTTTGTCTTTTTTATGCATAAACGAAATACCTACCTTAGATCTTATTTATTGCCACCTCCAACATCATCCGTTCGGGGCGATCTACGTTCTTTCGTCTATCGATGAAATCGGTGAACGAATGATCGGAAAGTGGGTTGCTGTGCCAGAATACCAGATTCGTTTGTAGGCAGATCACACGACATCTCGGATCACCGAGCAAAAATTTCATAACGAGCTAACGGTACCCTAAATGTAACGTGTATATGATGGTTGTAAAAATGTAACATTTTTTTTTCTATTTACGTACGACGAAAAAAGCACCGGCAAACATTCGATGAGAAAATCGTGGCAGAATTGAATTTTTTCGGGAACAAAAAGCATCATCTATCACGCGCTTGCATGTCAATCGAACGATTCACGAGCGATTTACTGATACTATTACTTTTAATAATTATAAAGTGCTGTTTCTGTAATAACATCATAATATAAATTCAATCGCTGACCCGTTGCCGATCTTTCATTCGAAAGGAAAGCCAGACGTTGTCGGCGTCATTAAAGATAAAGTTTATTGTTGCTGTTTATAATCCATCTGTCGGCTAGAAACTGTATATACGATGTGAACGAAAAAGTCAGAGGTAAATTGTGGCTGAAGGACCATTTCACATTCGCAAAAGATTGTACATCCGACGTTTAACACGCCAATGCGGCCATCGATCTTCGTAGATTACAGAACTCCCGTTTTATTCGCTCTCCTCCTTAGAACGCTCTCTTTCGGAGCGTCGTGATTTCTTCTTGCGCCGGCTCGGACTTCTGGATCGCGATTTATGCCTGCGAGATCGGGATCGCGATCGGTGTCGATGCCTGAAACGAGCAAAGTAAAAGGATAAGTCGACAACTGTTCAATCTAATCGCCTGACTCCTTATGTTGCCGATACTGATAAATTGGCATTGTTACCGTTCTTTGTGACGATACTGCGATCGAGATCTGTCGCGATCCCTTTCCTCGTCCCGCGACATGGAGTCTCTTTCTCTGTCCCGTTCCCGGATCATGGAGTCCTTGTCCCTTTCACGGTCGCGGTCCCTATCCTTATCCCGTTCCCTGTCCCTTCCCATCGAGTCCAATTCTCTCTCGCGGTCTCTTTCTCTCTCCCGATCTCTCTCGCGATCCCTGGAGTCCCTGGGCGGTATCAGTGGCGGAATATTCGTGGGTGGCACCATGGTAGGTATAGTTTTTGGACTGGTGTCCTTATCATCCTCCCCTTCTGTCATTGGAATGGCTAAATTCGTGGGCTGCCAAGTCTGGAATAACAAAAGTAACGATCAGGTTCGTCTTACAGCAGATTGAAGGTTTTAAAACGATACATTGTATCTATTGAAGAACTGTATCTACTGTTCTATCTGAAAAACTTTAAATATTCCAATACTCTGTGTGCGTGTTGAGTTTTACGTACAGGGTCGTTACCCCATTGGTTATCCTGTGTGGGCTCGTAGCTCTGATAATAGGGATCTGTTTCTGGCATGTAGAAGGGAGCAGGTTCTCCAGGATAGCCCGGTGGAGGCATGTCGAACGCAGGAGGCATACCGGCTCCGGGGGGAGGCACGCTCATGTCTGGAAAGCCTGGTTTCCTAGAGTATTCTCTCCTATCAGCAGTCATCACCTGTATCACGTTTCCTTTGGGTGGGGATTTATCCAGGTTCCTTCTAGACGCCAGGCCCGAACTACCGATTACATCTATGGTTCCTGCCATCTTTCTTCCTGGAGGTGGCCCTGCTCTCTTAGGCCCCATTATACCCGAGTATTTGCTGTTGTCATTTGTTATTGCCACCTGAGGTACCCTCATACTGCCTGGATTCCCACCACCTCCCCCTCCCGCGTTCAATATTAAACCTACGCCCGACTCGCTTCTCATTCTCTTCTGTCTCTCACAGTACGCTCTCCACGTTTCTTCGTTAAAACCGTAATTAAAATAATCCGTGATATCTGCTCCAGGTTGCCTCCAAGGTTTATCTTCTAATTGATCTAGATTGAATTCGTGAGCAGGCATGCCATTGATGACTCCTATCGTCTCGAACTCGTCTATACTGAACTTTCCCGGCTGTTTGTTTAATTTGTCTGGTACTCCAGATGCGTTTGTGAGCAATCCTCCCCTTTTAATGTTAAGGCTACCGTAAGCAGGGGTCGATTTGATATCACCGATGACGACGTGGACATCGTCGTCAGAATCCGAGTCACTGGCTGCTTCCCCATCCTCTTGACTGGATGGTTCTCTGACCCCATTTTTTGTTACTTCTGCGCTGCTATCGTTTTGTGTATTTTCGGCAGAAGTTGACTCCTCTTCTTGCGGTTCTGCCTCCTCGGGTGTCTGTGGAAAGAGCAATATTTGTAGTATCATTGTTGTTACATCGATAACACTGTTCAGAGTTACTATTACTCAAATAATACAAATGCACTACACTGTGCAGACGTAGAATTTATAATGCGCATCGATTGTTCGTAGTGTCGTATTAATTTTAAATTTATGTTTACAAGTTCTCTGGCAATTCGATTGAAATTGCTTGTATCCCAATTGTTTTGAGCGGTATAATTTACATACACAGAAGGTTATGTCACTGGACAAATGACGCGTGTCAGATATTATGAGAAAAGTATGTTTCTTCCGTGAAAAGATAATAATTCTGAGCAGTGTTTGAGAGACTGGAGTGGTCCAGCGTGATGGTCGTTACCGATTCAATTTAGTACAGTTAAATATAACAACAACAACTTGGCATGTAGGTTAAGAAACTCGTACCTCTGACGCTGGGTCGGGAGCAGGTTCTGTATTTTGATCTTCCGCATTTTCAGACTTTTCCTCGGTCGCAAGGGGTGTCGAATCATTTTCCTGACTCTCCGGTGGCACAGATATCGGCGTGTACTCCTTTCCATCCGTGGAGTCACCGTACAACCATTGATCCTCATTCTCGTCCGCCATTTTTCCTGCTCTCCCGCATGACAACTATGAAAACCCGCACTGGACACGCGTAAGTACACCAGACGCGCCAACTCATAACGAGCGACAAATAATGTCTTAGGAATACTTGGGACCTATGAGGCTTCATTATTATTTTCAGAATATACACCCAGAGAATCTGAGTAGAATAAATCTCTAAGGAAACAAGAATACGAGACAGTTAAAACGATTAAATTAAATTCGTCCGTTCAGAATTGTATATTTCTGAAAACGATACATATAGAGCTGAGCGAAACTTCTAAAAAGGTTGTTCATTAATTATTGATTATTTCAATATATGTAAAACGATTGTAAGATTAATCATGAAGGAATCATCAATGAAATCTGAAAATAGCGGCATTCGAATGATTCCTGCCGATTTTCCCGTAAGACACAAAGCATACTTCGGCAAGAATCGTTTGCTTCGTTCAAGTACCCGTACAGCGCCATTCCATACAGCGGCAAAACTCTCAAACTGGTAGACAAACGTTACGAACAGTCGATAACCGTGTTGTCGCACATGAGAGAAATGAAAGGAATGAGTGCTCACGCCCGCGGTTTCGGCACAGACGAGGTATAGGAGTAGACTAATCACCATATGGGGTTTCGTGTCTCACATGTAAACAACTGGTTTACCTACGCCCTCTACGCTGACGAACAATAAATGCTGGAAATAGATCCACAAGAATAATCAAATCTGGTCGCGCTCCCTCTCTTACCTGCCTACTGCTACCGCGCTCTTGCCTATACCCGCTGCGATCTCTCTCATACCTACAGTCGTCGTGCTGCCGAGCTAGCCTACAGTCTCTACACTTACCTACAGCCGCAGCGCTCTTCCTTATCATCGCCGCGCTCCCTCTCTTACCTACCTACTGTTACCGCGCTCTGGCCTATAGCTGCTGCAGCCTCTTTCTCTTGGAATATGTATAGACGCAAGTATTGGGCATGTAGTGGGGACGATTTGCGCATGTATTCCCCATGTTTCTCGCATGTTTTGCGTATGTTTTGGGGATGTGAGGATCATGTTTTGCGGGTGTTTTGCGTATGTTTTCAGTATGCTATGGGCGTGTTTTGGGCATATTTTGTGAGAGTTTTCCGCATATTTTGCGAGTTTTTTGCGCATGTTTTCAGTATGTCTGTGCTAGAGCCCCCTTACCATTCCGTGTCACATCCTACCGTATCAGCCAGAACGTGTATTTGACCAGATTTGATTATTCTTGTGGATCTAGTTCCAGCATTTATCGTTCGTCAGCGTAGAGGGCGTAAGAAAACCAGTTGTTTATATGTGAGACACGAAGCCTCATATGGTGATTGGCCTACTCCTATATCTCGTCTGTGGCCGAAAATCCGGGCGTGAGCACTCTCCTATGCTGTCTGGTTGTTGATCGGTATCTCAGATCGTGAGACACGAAACCCCAAATAATGATTGGTCTATTCCATGCTAAAAGTTGGCTGGGTTCAGTTCCATGCTAAAACGGCGATGTCTCAAAAGTGGGAACGCCGAAACCTCTCTGGTTTGAATAAGAAATGATATTTCAATGCTTTCTTACTTCAAATACGCAACAGTAAGGAGTTGTGAAGTTACGTTCATGGTATACAAACTTGTGTACGCATGCGTACTGGATTACGGAGTTCTGAGTCTACTCATGTAGGATTTACTGGAAATTGTAAAAATATTTAAAAGTTCAAATGATAAAATGCTTTGAACGAACCCTAACCGAGTGTATTTTTATTATATTTAATTTTATTTTCAAAATTAGAACATATTTTAATGCATATAAGAGATAAAAGAAATAATTTCTTTTCGATAGTAGTTTATTTTATTCTATACCTTAGAAATTTCTGGCTTTCCCCTTCATTATATTGCGCCGACGTCGTTGGAACGAAGGCGAGAATATAGTAATCTAAAATTCCATTTCTGTTAGTTTAAAAGCTTCAACTAACACAGACGCTGAGCTTTTATTGTAAAAATATTAGAATGTATAGGATGATTAGTTTTTAAATTCGAATAACAAGTTTTCTCCATCATTTTTACGACAAATTTATTATTTTCTCGATTTTTGTATCTCTGTTTTACTATCGAGGGTTTTTTTTATCTTGAGCCTAACAATAGATCTCGGTATATTTGAATATAAACGCAAAATCTTACCCAACGTAAGGACGAGATTTTTTCATTCAAAATGTTTCGGAACGAAAATCCCTAGCAGCATGCAAGGGCCGCCATCTTTAAAAAGGAACGACGACCATCTTGGACCATTTTTCACGGGTTGTTGACACGGGCAGATCACAGCCGGTTGTGAAAGTGTTTCGCGATGTAAAATCGTATCGCGATTAACTTGGAAATAAGTAGTGGTTGTTTAGAAAACTAGAATCAAAAGCGATACCGGTTCACGCGTCCGAGATTACTGTGCGGAATACTATTCTAGGACGAAAGTGTGAAAAAATTCGCGGTAACGAGCGTCTGTCACGAATATAAGCGATCTTGACAGAGACAAGTGCGAAAGTCCTATTATATTCATTCAATATTCTGCAAGGAGAGGAGTTTTTCGATTGTGCTCCTTTCGTGCGAAAAGAAAATCGAGCTGTCGCGAGCAACGGACACGCGAAAGCCTCGAAAATACATCTTGCAAAACGGAAAATGGTTTCGTGCACATGGTGACACCTCTGGTTAGTCTGCCAATCCTATAAACAATTTGACATATTTCGTTTAAAAGCAATTTCGCTCGATTGTGTGCCTTGTTATCGTTGCGGGTCGTTCGTCGATTATGAAAGTACATGTCGAGCAAGAATTCCTTTGATGCTAAGTATTAACCGAAATTTTCTTCGAACCCGCTGGTCAGCACCTTTATAATGGCGAAATGCAACGTACGTTTACTTGAATTTTTGTAAACATTATGAATCATTGATAATAAACGTGGGGTTTTATTATTATGCAATTTTATTTATATATATTTTACGTATACGCATGCTGTTCAATGGTAATTTACTGACACATTTGCTTGAGCAAATGTCGCCTGTAACGAGATTTATCTGCTACTGTTTATCGTTCGGACACAAGATAGACGTATTGTCAAAGTAAATATCGTAAAACGAATACGCGACAATATGGGGACTTTTTTGTTCGAAACGGAAATGCGTGATTTTTATCGGTTCTCACGGACGAGAAGGGATCTTTAAACATTACAATACCGATTAAAAAGAAAATCTAGAAATCAAATTATTTTTTACACCCGGTATTCGTACGTTTTGAACAAAATTAGAAGTGTTTAAAAATTTTAGTATTCGAAATCTAATTAAATTATTCGGATATCTAAGTATCACTATTATCTTATCATCAAATTGTTGCCTTATGAATGTGTCATGCGGATAATACATGTTACTCAAAAGATATGACTGTGTCAGCATGTTAATACACTTTTAAAGAAGCATGTTTATGAAAGGTGTGCATGGCTACTCTACATACCCTACATCTCCTTTAATACTAAGTATAAAGCTCTATTTATTACAAGGTGTATCTTGTTAATTATAAAATTGTGCCATTTTTAATCCGAAATATTAAATATAATCAGTCTGTTGAAAAATTTCAATTATTTTCAACAATTATATATTAACAAGACACCTTCTTAATAAGATTACATTGATGAACAATTTTTTAAAATATTTTTACCGAAATATATTGTTTTATTTGGTTTATGCAAAATTTCGCGCATTTTTGGTGGCACGTTCAACTTGTAGTAGAAAAAATAACAAGTGAAAGTTAGCTGCAATAGCTTCATTATTTATTTTAAGGTACAGTTTACTTCAGTCTATTATTACAAAGGCTTACATATTGTATACAAGGCACATAATACGAGCTCATAACATGTGTATGCTTCCACTTTTCATACTTCAACTACAGAGAAAGGATTCAAGTATTGATTGCAGGAGCATGGTGTGCTATGGCAATGGGAGGAGGGTGAAGCCCAGACAAGACCCCACCTCTGTATACTATGCCCTCCATTTAAGTCTAACTTAAATCATTCCAGACAATCAGAGACAGATATACCTAATGCAATCTCTTAATAAAATGCTTCACTAATGCTATTAAAGAATATGCTCACTATTTCAAAGAAGTATTACAAGTGCCTATCAGATCAATGACCTGCATACATGTTTAATGATCTTGCACAATAGAGTGGCAGATTCGAGATAATTTAGTAACATTACAGTTAATTTGTAACAATTCATTTTCTATTTTATTTTCTTTTTTTTTCAGATCATCAAAAAGAAAAAAAATGTTTAACATAAAAAACACATGAATGACAATGGGCTGAAGCATATCAGACTTTAAAATCCGCATTACTTTTATATAAGTGAGGTCCAGGTATTGATACAATTTTTTTTTTTAGTATTTTCTTTTATAAAATTCAGTTGAATTAAATTTGTGTTTTTACTTTTTGGTTTTTTCTTTTCATGCGAAAGAAGAGAAGCCATGGCAACAGTGGAGGAAAAGAAACGAGTTGGCGGTTCAAAAGTATCAGCCATCGCAAACATCTTTCAGTCGAAACCACAACTGGACAATTTAAACCATAGATCCAATAATATTCTGACCGATGGTTTCAAGGAGCCGGCTGTGCCTCTGAAGGAATCTCCTACTCAAGTCACAGTTGTTAGAACCGAAAGCCATGTCGCCCGTTTCAACAATGCGAGAGCACTTTTCGAGAAACTCGGAGAAGAAAATAAGCCAAACAAACAGTAAGTATACACGTCCGAAACGACCGATAAACGCGGGAGATAATGTATCGTGCGTTACTCATCTATCTTATAAATTCTCTACAGGGTCGACAGAATAGCAAAGCCCAGCAACCTACACGGCTTAAGATCACGTTCTAGTTCAGCAAATTCTGGATCAGGATGTACATCCCCGGCTAGATCGCCTCGTCCTCGATCCCCATCGCCTCCAGGAACCAGGGATCATTTGAGCAACTGGAGTGCAAGCGTTCCAGCCTTGAACGCTGAAAGACATTTCGAAAATGGCCACAACCACGGATTCGATCACGTGCCAGACAAACACAAGTCGCGGTCAGGATTTGGTAAATTTGATAAAAATTACGGAAAGGAAAATCGTCTGGACGAACGTCCGGAAAAGCCAGAGAAGCCCGAAAGGCGGTTGAACTCGAAAGAATTGATCGAGAAGCAGAAAAATTGGACCAGCCATTTCTCGAAAACTAGACCGAGCAGATACAACTCGGATCCGAATAGATCGGTGGTTCAGAGCTCTTTGAACCAGAGTGCGAACAAGGTGAACGTCGATGCTATTTCCGCGGGACACGCACAAAATTCCTCGAACCTTGATAACGATGTGAAAAGACCCACGGACATTTCAACCAATCCAGCCACAAGATCCGCGAGCTTTTGTTCTGTTAGGTCGGCAGCCATATCTCCGCCTCCGCCCCTACCGCCGACAAGAAATTCCTCAAACGTGAAGAAAGAAAGGCCTGCGAGCATCGCGGCCGTGTCTCCTTCGGATATCCCTAGTAGTCCCGAGTATGCTACCATAAATAAATATTTTGATACTTCGCCCACCATACCAGAGTACGCGGTTGTACAAAAGAACGCAAACGTACAAAACAAGCATTTCCAAAGAAACCAGGAACAACGGGAAACCTCGAAAAACTCTGTCACTACTGCGCCAGAGAGAACACAAGACTCGTTCATACCCGAGTACGCGGTTGTACAGAAGAACACCGTGGCCAAATCGCATTCGCGGAATGCAGACATATCAAAAAATACTTCTGCTCAACATCCGAAGGGGTTCAGCAATTCGGAAACTAATCTCAGCTCGAAAACTCCACACGCAAGCTCGAGCATTGATATTTACTCCCAATCGAAATCGCACGTTTCTCCATACGATAGGAATTCTGATATATCTAGTCCAACGCGGAGCATGTCGATAGAGAATATGACTAGTATCTCGTACGAGAACAGGGGAAGGAAAGATGGCGATTTGCTCGACGCTCCGGAGTATTTAAATTATCCTACAAATTCAATTCGTTCGCCGCCGAAGACTTCCGAATGGAGGAACGAGTGGTTAGCTAAAAACGACGAGATCTTGAAGAAAGCGGCCGACCTGAAGAATTCGAGAGAGATGTTAGACGCAGACGGCAAGAACGAAGTTGTCAGACCTGATCCAAGACCGGACTGGGCCAGATCCTGTATTAATACGGTCAGAAAAAAAGATAATTCGACGGATGAAAGGAAAATCGAATCTTCGAAATCTCCGGATCCGGAATTAAGACCACCATCTGGAGGTACGGATAGCGCTTCTTCTAGTATGAGCTCCCCTAGCTCCCCTTCCAAGGATAGTAAAGAAGAGAAGGCAGATAAGGAAATGTCTGAAAAAATTCAAGCGGGTATAGTATATGCGAATCATAATCAGTAACATGACTTAAATCCACATCTAAACAAACGTACGTAATACATTCTATACACGTTTGAATACTCAATAATTATACCACAAAACATGAAACAAATATTTATATATGTATGTACAAAAGACACGAACTTAATGTAGATACGCTATTGGTTGTTTGAATTTAAACAATTTTTTTTTAAATTGCTGTAAAATAATTGTTTAATAACGTATTTAAATTTTGATATTTTACTGTGGCAGTCTGCCAAAATACTAAAAAGTAAAAGCCCAGGAGGAAACTCCCCTCCTTCCCCTTTTCCTCCTCTTCTTGATCTCGGTTCCTCCTACTGGTTTCAACAGTATTATTTATAGAAATCTCTGTGTATTCTGTTCTGCTTCTGTCTGGTGGTACTTTGCAGCATTTTCTTCGGAAAAGTATTTTTCAAATTCCAATCAATTTTTTCCGGGCAGTGTCAACAACCAAAAAAACAGATTTGTTAAAAATTAATTGTTGCCGTCGAGCTGTATCTGTTTTGTGGACTGTGGAGCTACGAAAAAATTGGATATTTCCTGATGTGTTCTTTAAAAACGTGTTTCCTGAAAAAGATAGTGTCAGCAATGTGTAATGATATAGCATAAAAATTTTTACGCAAAGTATGTGCGCTATTATACGCGTTTTACCAGATACATTTCTACCGAAGTTTGTTTATATTGCTTGTGCAGTTCAATTTTTCGAATCGTTTGAAGTTGTGAAGTTGTTGTAACAAAATCTTATAGTTTACTTTTTATTGTGTATTTTCTTTTTTAAACAATTTTTAATTTAAAAACTTTTCGTTATCATATACACGAAAGATACAAATATCATGTGTCTACGACTGCTTTGCATTGATTGTCGAGGTACTTTTTAACGACCACTTTAAACAATTACGTTCTTTTACGAGTGTCGTATAATCAACATTATAATATTATTTTTCAAGGTCGAAACAGCTATGATCTGGAACCCGAAGACCAAGAGAAGCCCGCGTCCTACACGGAAACTATTTCTGAGAAGGACGTTTCAGATAAAAATTCAAGATTCAGCGAAACGGATACAACCACCGTCATTCGACGTTCTCACGTTCGCGTCGATTTACAAGCAGCTGGTCTGGGACAACGACCACCATCGGTTATTAGCTCGGACCAGGAGTACCCAGCTCTGGAACATAAAGACATACCAATACCCTCGCCATATGCAAAGAAAATGCAACAGAACCAAGATGTTTCTGCGCAGAATAACGAAGTGAAGCCTCAGACGAAAGCGAGCATAGAGGAGAACGCGGTAATAAAAACCGATTCGACTAAAAGTTGCCATAATAAGATGTCCCAGGATAGTAATCACGATCATGGGCGAACCAATTCAGTGATCACAGAAGTAAATCAAAATGTAGTCTTAGATAGTAAGTCAAAGTCGAATATCATCAACGAGAGGCATGCGTTCGCCGAGACAATATGCCAGAAGACCGTGTCGAATGCCAAAAACGATCAAATCAAGATCTCGATGCGGGAGAAGATAGCGAAAAATAAGGAGGAAGTGTCTGGCAAACGGTCGAGTTTCGCGGAGGTCGATAACAAGGATCAGACGGACAAAGCCATTTTAAATACCAGTCAAAGCTCGTCAATCTCGAACGTCCACGGCACCGATAATCTAATCGAGAAGTCTGTTAACAAAGGGACAGAATCCGACGAGGCTGTGTATCACGTGAATACCTCGAAAGTAAATTCCAAGTCTGCCAGCCAAAAGGAATATGTAACGTTAGCAGGTAGTACAACACCGCCATCCAAACCGAATTGCCAGACAGTAAGCACCGTTTTAAATAAAACTGAAGAGGAATCGGATCAACCTCAGACGACGTGGGAACAGGAGAAGCTCAAGGCCGAATTAGCTAAATTACGACTGCAGGAAAGCAACTCCGTAAATTCGGTCCAACAAACGAGTACACCCCCGAGCGCATCCCCAGCTGTTATACCTCCGCAGCATACGGATAAAAAGCAAGTTGCTGAACATGTTCCGTCGGAAAGCAGTCTTCACGAAGACAGCGATTCGAGCGATACCAAGACCATCACCAACCTGGAATATGCACCGGTCGACACGCAGCACGTTAACGAACAAAATACTGCAAAGAGTGCGACCGAAACTCCGTCGAAAACAAATCTGAACCAAGCAATTTCTGTAACACCAGACACCATGACTGCCGACGAAGCAGAAAACCTACTGAGCTCTCGGTGAGTGCGTAAACCATAAACGTCTAAAATACAGATCATTTTAGAAAACAGTTTATTCTCGTATTATATTGAAAATTCCATAGAATCTATCTATTTCGATATAAATCGTTTCTTTTATATGAAATTGATAATTCTTACATAGCAAATCATTTTTGGTAGCAAATTGCGATAAGCTTACTAGCTCTTTGTTTTCTTTAATTTCAATTCTAATATTTTCAACTATTCGTGTTTATTTCAATGCGATTTCCAACAAACTCGTTACCTATTGGGACCACAGCATCCTAGAGAAAAAGATAAGGTAAGAGAAACTTTTTTTTTGTAACGGCTGAACTGTTCAGTTCACTGAGCATAATATTAAAAGTATGAGAGAGCAAGATCAATCATATGAATCAATCAATTAGACAAGGATCAGCTTTATTGTCGGATGAGGAAGCACAAGAAATAGCAAGACTGTTGTCTCCCACCGTGAGTGCTGAGGCTGTAAACGATGGAAATTCTATCGATAAGAACAAAGAGCTGGATAAAGAGAGGGAGAGGGAGGATCAAGATAATACCCCGGATTGGCTCTCCGATGTCTTGTCTGCTCCAGATACCAGTCTTATTAATAGCACCACTAATGATTATAGGTGAATCAGTTTGGTCTTTTATGTTTTTATTTTCACTTTATATCAATATTTTGCGGCTTGCGCTACGACCTGATTTCCATTAGTTCGTTAAACGCGAGACGAACCGGTTCACCGTCGATATACATATATGCAAAACAGAGAATTGTTTGTCAACAACGAATTGAAATCTCTGTCGTTTTTAGTTTATCCCATAGATCACGTAGCGATTTAACCATAGACTCGTTAACGGAGAGTCAAGTGGGTTCTGTAACCGGAAGCGAAAGTGGTCTTCTTGGATCAGTTAGCAGCTTGAACGATACTCACGAGACTAATGACGATACAGAGACTGAGCATCAGGATGAGTACATGCCTCCCATGCCGGGCAAAATTGTAAGATCATGGTAGTAATTAGACTGCGGAATTTTATGCAAGTTCTTCTTTTTTGTAGACTGCTCAGAAATCAAGGAAGAATTCCTTCAGATAATCAACGGGTTTCTCACAGTTATAATAAATGAAACACGGGCCCTGTTAATGCATAAAGCTCCGCAATCTGTTAACAGTGAAAGTGTAATAGATATAATGAACGTGTTAATATCTATTCAGGTGTTGGTGGAGAATGGAGTGCACTATTTCGAGGACGGCCATTTTTGGATGGAGGTCGCAGGGATACCGGAATCGGACGAAGAAAAAGATGATTACTCGGCGACTAGTCCAGTCAGGAAAATGAATAAAAAAGTTACGTTCGACACGGGGCCAATGAGAGTTTATTCCACTCATTCGGTGAACGAGTACGATCGTCACAATGAAGACGTGGATCCCGTTGCTGCCAGCGCCGAGTATGAACTCGAGAAACGGGTGGAGAAGATGGAGGTGATTATACGATATAAATTTTGTACATACGATTTTGTTGAATATTCGTTCCGCGGTAATAGATATATCTATTTTCAGGTATTTCCGGTGGAGCTGATGAAAGGGCCGGAGGGTCTCGGTTTAAGTATTATCGGGATGGGTGTCGGCGCGGACGCGGGCCTCGAGAAGTTAGGTATATTCGTGAAAACCATCACCGAGAAGGGGGCAGCCGCGCGAGAAGGCAGAATACAAGTAAACGATCAAATTGTTGAAGTGGACGGAAAATCTTTAGTCGGGGTTACACAAGCTTATGCAGCCAGTGTACTTCGAAATACTTCAGGTCTTGTGCGTTTTGTGATCGGCAGAGAACGCGACCCAAATTCTGAAGTAGCTATGCTAATACAACAGAGTCTTCAGGCGGATAAGGAAAGGGAGCAACAGCAACAAGCTAACTCCGCTAGGTATTGACTCGACACCACCTCTACACGATCTCTTTTTAACGTAATTTCCCAATGATGGTTTATCCTTGCTCGCCAATGTCTATGACGACAACTCACGGCCACCTCAATGATGACACGAAGTCTCTTGGGGTACTGAGGGAAAACAAGAAAATACATTCACGCTCCGTATCTTTATGCAAAATAAAAATTGTTTGCAGTAACGTAGCATACGGGAACCAAATAGAAGTCTATTTCTCTCTTCCGTAGTTTTATCAAGTTGCGAGCAATGTATTCATATTCTCAAGTTCATTTGATGTTTCTACTGTAGCAAATTGCATCCACCTATTTTTGCCATAAATGCATGAAATTCGCAGTCTATTCATGTTTCATCCAACGTTGCTGGTGTAACACGAATGTGTTCCCTTGTGTGTCCTATAAATTATTTATAAATCTGTTGCCGTATATGTGTAAAGTGTTTCAACACGATCCCCTTTGTTCTCGCTATAGAAAATTGAATTTCTCGGATGCCTCGCCCGATGGTCAACGATCTGCCGAGGAGATGTGTGTCGGAGGCATGGGTGCGATACCAGGATCTCCGGCGATGTCGTCGTGTTCCGAGGGGGAGCCTCCTCATAGTCCCATCGAAAATTATTTGTCCGCTTCCGGTCGCAGTAGATCTCCTATCATTAGTTCATCGATGCCGCCGCACATGCCTACCACGCAAAGCGACGTTGACAGTCTGAGACTACTCTTACAAGAGGTAATTTACTCTCGATCTCTCTCCCGACCAGAACGATGATAAGGAGCGTGTGGTATAGATAGACTATGATGTGCATATCACCAGGTCGCCGGAAAACTTTTAAACCCTTTTCGCGCTGCTCTGTGTGATCATTCAGCTTTCATTTAATAAATTCACAAAGTTTAAACATTTTTCCGGCAACGACAATTGAAGATTTTGTGACTGCCATATTTTTTATTTATTTTCCTCAAATGTATAATTAATGAGAAATACATAACGTGGTCTCATTATTTATCAGGAAGTAGCGTCTCTCGTAGTGTCAGAAAACCGTGTGTTTTTACTTTCAATTAGATTTTTTTGTAGTCTGTATAGCGCACTTTTGCATTGTTTTTATTACTGCACGAAGTACAGCTAGTGTTTCATACATACATTTTTTACGGTTACGTATTACTATACTATAAACAGTGAAAGAATTATGCACTATAGAATATTGTACATAAATGTATATACGAGTATTATGTTATACCGCTATTTTGTGTACACATCTCAGCACATCTTCATAGGAGTTCATAGGAGTAAATACATTTTTGGTTTTGCTTATGCACTGTGTTCGTTGTTCGCTGCTTGCAGAGTCAGTATAAACTAGCATTAGCAGACGGAGAGGTGGAAAAGCTGAAAGCTAAGGTAAACACACCAGATTTTTCGCAAAAGCTATTTTATGTGTTCGTACATCGCACGCTTCTATCCATGAAATCATGCATACGCTTCCCATAACGTTCATATACCATATTGAATCGCGTTGGTATTACGTTAGGATCAATCTGATTGTACGCTTTTCATTTATAGCTTGTAGATTTGGAAAATAGTGGGGCAGGTAGCGAGGAGTATGCAGCAAAATTACGCGAGTCCGGCTTGCGACTCCACGAATCGGAGAGAGCTTTAGGCACTGCCAGACAGGACTTGGCGACAGCACGGGAAATGCTGGCTCAGGCAACAGCACAGAATGCTGCTTTGCAACAGAAGTATGCGCGAGCAAGGAGAGCAGCACGCGAGCTGCGTGCGGACATTGCAGCTCGAGACGAATTCTATCAACAACTGCTACAGGAGAAAGACACGGAGTACAATGCTCTTGTGAAGAGTTTGAAGGATAGGGTACACCAACAATTATTCTTACTGTTGCATATGAAATATCCGGTTTCTAACAGTGGTGTTAAACAAGCATAATTCACATCCGAATAAACTGATGGATCAAAATAAGCATCATTCTAATCACCAGGCTGCTGATCTTTATGCAAAATAAAAATTGTCCAAGTCTATTGTAAGAAGTAGAAGTGAATTGATAATACACTTCTTTTATCAAGTTTAATATGTTGAAAATAACATGACAACCTTCGTAAATCACATATTCATTATGTTTCGCATTTTACATGTTTGCCATAAATGTATAAAATCCTCAACCTACTAATTACCATATTCTGTGAATGAATCGCAAGAGTTTTTATCGTATTATCGATACAAATTGAAATTTTTGGTCGTCCACGTTCTTCATTTACAAGATTGTCATCTCCATTTTGTATTCTTCACCATCGACGAATATTCGGTTAACCGATATGTTTTGACCAAACATCGCATGATACATTCTGAAATCGGACATTTCTTACGCAACAACCTAATAATAAATTGCATTTTACGAATGGACCTACAATGCATGAATCGATTTCAGGTAATCACATTGGAAGTGGAATTAACCGAGACTCAGAGAAGATTCGGGTTGCCAGTGAGATTGCCTTACGATGGTACGACGGCTAGAATAGTGACACCGCAATTATCACGACGGCAACTACCACCGCCACCATCGTCCACCAGTTGTCAGCTCTCGGACACAGAGACATCGGACCTTAGCAGTCCCGACGACGGAGACAAGACAGCAACGGTGGAGAGAAAATTGCCACTTCCATTGCCAGTCAAAGAGGAGCTGGATAGAGCCGTACCTGCCCATCGACTTCTCGACAACTCTGCAGGAAAAAGCAAGGCCGAACTAGCTAGCAGAGGAGGTTTAGCGAACCGGCAACTTCCTAAACGATCCGGTGGCCTTAGTAATAGCAGTTCTGTACGTACATGTGATTTATAATGTCTGTCGAAGAAGAGGATGGTAATTTGCTTAATCATTTGCTTAATCGAATCGATTCTTCAGGATTACGGTTTGGACGAATCGGGAGACAATACCGACGAGGATTCTTCTTCCAAGCTTCTTTCTCAAGACACTAGTAGCAGGTCGCCGAACGACTTGACGTCGAAGCAATCAAACTTGAGTTCCTATTCCAGTAGTTCTTCGATTAGTTCGTTGAAGAGTAAGCATATGGAACCCACGCATCCCACGGCGATTCGACAGCACAGCACTATTAGCTCGCAAGTCCGAGCCATGACGGAGCAAAGTTGGCCGCAGTCCCAGAAAAGTACTTTCTTTTTCTTTATGTTGATACAATTTGTATAAGGCGGGGGTCGGACGAGCGTCGAAATGGCGGACGTTGCAACGTTGTATTTTTAATCAACTATAAACGAAAATAGGCAGTTCTATGTCATCCCGCTTGTATGACTACAGCTAATAACGTGCGTCAAAATTCAGATCCGTCGTGTCAACGCTAGTATGCCCCCTGCCTAAAAGCTCGAGTATGAAATGATTGTTAATTATACGTAGATTTAACTGGACCGCCGGCGTCCTTAGCAGAACAATTGAAACAGGTCCTCGCGGAAAGGGAAAGACGGCTCGGTGGAAACGACATGTCTTCTTCAAGGGAGAGTTCCGGAGACTTCAGTGATTTAAATAATCCGCACAATAATGATCCGACTTTGGTCACCCATCACTTAGTGGAGGAAATAAGACAGGCTGTAAACGAAGCCAATCAAAGAGGTAGATATATTTTACAGTGAACGAGTGAATGCTGGAGGATTCCCTTTTCTGATCAATCTTTTATCTCTACAGCGATGAAGGTTACTGTTTCCTCATCGAATGCTACCGGAAGTGGTGGAACCCCTTGGCATCATCCTGGTAGTTCACCTTCCAGTTTGTCTTCTGGCGGATCAGTGAGCCCGCCTGCCGTTGATCCTAGTCCATCCAAAACAGGTACTAGAAATATATCACGATATTCAAACGCTAAACAAATTTTGATGCATATACAGGGTGCTCGGTATAGATACTTATTTATGCTACTGTTGTCGAATCGTATAAAATACTCTCCAAATTGTTGCCGAACACCCTGTTGTCGATGTATTTTCGTGCGTTATAATTCAATGCCTTGCTTGTACGAATGGCGTTGCAAATCTAGATGCGAGTGAAGTTTGGTTGCCTCCTCATCCAAGCGACTTTGGTTTAGGTGACAAGAAATCTCACTTTTGGCAAAATGCCCCAGTTACCGATTGGTCTAAGGAACAAGTAAGTGTCGCGTCCGCTTAAGAAGCCTTGCTTTTATGAACGGTCGTCTCACAATGGTCTGTAACTTGAAACGCGATGTTTAGGTGTGTCAATGGTTGACTGGAATTGGTTTGGAGCGATACGCACCGCGTTTCCTGGAAACTGGTATCAACGGCGGGAACCTCCTACGATTAGAGTCTCGCGACCTGAAGGCTTTCGGTATTTACGGAGAGGAGAAGTCTCACCTGAAACGAAAATTGAAGGAACTCAGGGCACAGGCTGACCGCGAGCGCAAGGAGAGGAAAGAGATTGAACGGATGCGACGAAAAGCGGAGAAGGCTGCCAGAAAAAAATAGTTTGTGCGTATAATTATGTACTTATGCCCTATGCCCATCTGAAATGCAATAGTATTGCACAAAGGGTCGTACGGTGACATATGGAAATCTTCTGTACGATATTCCAATGATGTTCGTAGTGTATGTATTCTCGATTCTTCCGTCTTGTATTTAATTCTTTAGCGCGACTAAGCGGTCGCAGTGGAGTGAACACACTTGTTCGGATTCCTAGCTGTCCGAAGTCTTAAACTTTCATTATTTATACACGACTATTAAATCTTCGTCATTAATTTTTGCATTTATTTATATAAATATTATATGTCTTTTTGTATTCGTGTTGCTTCATTCGTTTTGTAGTATTTGTATTAATTATTATTTATGAAGCAACAACGAATACGACTCGTGGAGAGAAGAGCATGTATTGTTGGTACGCATGCTTTACAATGCCAGACGTATACATGTGATATGTATGTAAAAAAAAATTCAAGCCATTTAGGTAAATTGTAATAAACCATCGATTGTCCAGAGTTTCTTTTTCTTTTTTTTTTGTTTTTAAATAATTGTAAGTATATTTTACGTAGCGATACAAGTTTCACGTTATTAGAATATATGTATGTTATTTCTGTATTTATTATCACTATCGATTTGATTGTCCAGTAACGGTCTTTCGTAATCTATTTCACAAGAACGATAGCGAGCTAGAATTCTAATATATCTATTCCGCGGGAAAAAAATGAATTTACTATGTACATCATTGAACTATCAACGAATTTGTAATTTGTCAATAAGACATGTGTTATAAAATCTCCCATTTGTAGATTTGATCGACTTACAAAGTAATCTATTCATCTGTATTTATTCCATCGATAAATTCGTTCGACCGATACGTTTCAGAACTGTCGGTTAATTGATTGCATTTCTTTCGTTTCAAATCGATATCCGAATAAAGTATTAGCGAGATCACGTTGCCACCGTTTTTAATATTTGTATTAGACATTCGTTCTACTTTTAACACTTGCGAAAAATTTGTACTGCGCGAACGAAGTACTAGAGATATCCGCACAACGTCGATTTTATTGCGACGATAATTTTTAACTTATGTGATGACGAACTTGTTTAGCGTTCTTTTTGTATACTTTAGACATTCCATGCGACATTGTAGTTTTTATCTTGATTAACACACGACTAAAGGTATAATGTACTACGGAAACTTCGATGCTTCGAGCGAAGTCCCTATATATGCGTGGATATATAATGTATGTTGATACAAAAACCAGTAACCAAACGAGAACACGTAACTGAATATTCATTCTGGAAGTAATAATCGCGGGACTCGCTTGGACATTATGTAGGACGAGCGTACCTTATTGTACGTATACTTATTTATGATAATGTTAAAGGTATTGTACAATGTCAACTACTTTGTCTTCTCTTTGTACCGTTTCAAGCGTGGTAACGTTCTCTCAAAGAAATTGAGTTTCCTTCACGCGAAACCATCGCAGAAACAAAGTATTTCGCATTGATACACACTGTACATAGTACACGGATACACGCGCGCGTGTACGCGCACCCACACACATACACACACACAATGGAACGATCAATAATATTGTAATCTACGAAAAAAAAACTGAGTATGTCGTAAGGCGTGTAAGAGGCATAACTATAGTGTCATAATATCTTTATAGAAAATAGTTTTTCATTTCCTAACTTAAGCGTTTATCAAAGGTCCTCCATTTTTTAACGGTACTTCGTATATCACGATATATTGAAAAAAAACAATTAATACTTGTTGTTTCTGTTGTTACGTACAACGAAATGTAGGAACTGAACAAAGAAAAAAACGAGAAAGAGTGAGAAAATATAGAAAACTTTCATCAAAAATATAAAACAATTTTGCGTCTCAGGGTAATCAAAAAAATTCGTTTTTTGGAAACGCGCGTATGTTCGACGAGTGAAACGAGAATATATCCTTCGGGATCAGAACGTCCTGCAATTCGTTTATGAATATATAGTATTGCAATTTTTCTAGGAGCAGACATTTGATAAAAACCGACTGATTTACAATAAGTTCGTAGTTGATTTTCAACGAATGGCTTAGATAATGCGACTTAATGATGAAATATAAACACTGTGTCCAAAAGTAATAGTCTAGCCCAAGAACCAAAACCTATACATCTCTGTGGAGCTGCATAGCATCTGAATGTTCTTTCATACGTTTTTTGACGATCATTTTAAATTATTGCTCACGAGAGGGGGAAAATTCATGGTTCCATGCATAAAGACGGAATGTGGGAGTTGCGTGAACAGCAGCTTTTTAATATTGTCTATGAAAAAGTATTGTCAACAAATACTCTTAAACGTTTTAATTAAAAGTAATTCATACAGTATATTCATAGCCTGTTGATTTTTTACCTAATGCATATTTACGAATTAAGATGAAATTGTAATGTAAAGTATACATGTGTCTGAAATACAGATCGTAAATAGTATAATCTTGTATATCGTTGTATCTTTTTCCAAACACGCTCGAATATAATATATATTTTTTAACATACATAAAGTTACCGACAGATGCTGTAAGTTGTTTGATCGATAGCTTCTTAGACACCGCGATGGCAGTTGTGTAAACAAGAAGCTTGACAATTATTCTCTAATTTATTCTATTAATCAAGACGACAATGCCAGCTATAGTTATCAAAAATTATACTTGGAGACAGACGTCAGAATTCGTAATTTTAAATGTACCGTTGAGGGGTCATCCGAAGAATGTGGACTTTTTCGTGGTTGATAATTACTTGAAGGTATCGATACCGCGTAATTTGTTAATGTATAAAATAAAATAGCATAGGCACATGTTCAAACAGGTTAGCTATCCGCCCTTTATATTGGAATTGTTTCTGTGGACCGAGATTAACGAAAAGGAAAGCAACTGCATCATTGCGGACCAAGAAACGATCATCTGGTTACAGAAGACGAAAGTTGGTGAAGAATGGCCTACTCTCGAAATAGAAAATATAGACAAAGATACTAAAAGAACATATCGGAACCAAGCTTTGGAGCGTGCTCGAGAGAAGGCCGAAGAACAGGAGAAAATTCGAAAGGGTAGCTACAAGGTTGTGTTAGTGTCTGCTCAAATGTTAAGTCATACTGTATTCATAAACCATAATCTTCTTCAGAAAAGCGTCAGCATTTGCAAAGAGAGGCAGTCAGGGAACAAATCAACATCAACACAGCTACGTTGAATAAAATTGACGCGATAAGAAATGCTCATCGGAAGGAAGCCATGTTGGAACTCGAAGAGTGGAGGTCGAAGGCTGAGGTACCGTTTTTACCGGAAGTTGAGGGCGCAGTGCAGGAGAACAGGAAGGCTTACAAGTAATTACATACAGAATTTAACTTTTCACGTATTATCTACCGGCGAGTATTTCCAATAATTACCAGTAGATAAAGTGTTAATAGTCGTTTATCGTGATAATAGTCCTCTAACATCGATTTACCGAAAGGCCTCCGTTGAAGTGGTTCAAAGACGACAACAACAGATTAAAATCTCGAGCACTGACCGACGATGAAGTATTGGGCACCGCTACAATCACAGAAGTAACTGAAGACGAAGTACCGGAACCGGAAAAAGCGCCGAGTAATTCGAACGAGAATAAGAACGTCGACGATGAAAAGATCGTTGAACTAAAAGAGGAAAATGAAAACATCAAACAGAAGAATGAAGAGGAAACTACGGATGATTCTAGTAGCTCAGAAGACTCTGACGAGAATGATAAATCTAAATCAATAATATTGTCGAAGAAGAAAAATTCGAGGCCAGGATGGGAGTCTGTGCAAGCTGCGATAAACGGCAAGCTTGTAAAAAGGAATAGCATATTCGACGAGCCATCGAAGTCGGTGCCATTACCACGAAAAAAGGGTGCCATCAGCGTCACTTTTTCGGATCGGCAGTTCCCTACTCCCGCTAGAGAAAGCTCCCATCTCGAGGAGCAAGAAGTAATCCCTTTCGAAATTGTTATCCTCGATACAGTGTAGCCTGTTACAGTGTAAGGAGCATTTTTATACAAATACTGTTAATTTTAGTGGCTGGCAAAGCAAGCGGAGGCGAGACGAAAGGTGGGATTCGACTCTGCGGACCTGCGACCGGAAGAACGGGATCCACAGTGGTTGAAGAATAAAGGAGAGTATGTGTGAAACGAGCATTTGTCTGAGATTATGGGTGTTACACTGGATTATAACGCTAAGCTTAATTTAAATCGACACGATTCAAAGAACTGTGCGCTGCATTGGGACTATTTCTACAGATAATATTTGCCGTAATAATGAAAAATGATTACTTTGCAGCGATAGAGTATTATTTAATTGACTAACGCGTCATCCGCCGATAAGGTGTTACATAATTCCTCCGAGCTAACCTACATGAATTGACTAATCGATCACGTTTTGTTTCAGCGAGTTCTTCAAAATCGGAAACCACTTGGCAGCAATTAGCGCTTACACATACGGCATCAAGATTAGCGATAAGTTCGCGTCGCTGTACGTAAACCGGTCGGCGGCTCATTATGCGTTGGGGAACTATTGCAGATGCATAGAGGACTGTTCAAAAGTAAAGGATCAGTAAAACTTCATCGCCAGAAAACGATGAACATACTGTTTAACCCTCGGAGAGCGGACCTTTCGGCCGACTACACTTTTGTCGATACTTAGGAATATTATTCCATTCGTCTATCAATTTCTTTAATCCTTTGCGGATGAGAAGTTTTAAATTACTAAGACTGTCTTCCTCAGAAAACTGGATTATGTATCAATGTGGAAAACAAAAATGGTCTGCTTGAAACACAAGATACTCTGGTCATTTAGAAGCTTCTTTCTTTCTTTAACCCTTAACGGTCCAGAAGTATTTCAAGTTTACTTACCACCAGGTCCAAGCTATTTTGCAAGTTCGAAGATATCATGTATAGAAAGGAAAATATTTATATTTTATTTTATACATATTTATATTTTATTTATTTTTACCGCCATATACGCGGCATTGGACCCAGTAAGTAACACTACCATTCCGCTTATATGGCGGCCTTGGTCCGTTAAGGGTTAATAATCTCAAAGAATTGAAAATGATACGTTGGCATTCTTAAATCTTTAAAATCCCTAAAATGCATCAAATTGGTTCTCAAAGGATTAAACATATGGAATAGGATAATTAATTGGTAGAAACTTAGACGATTTCGTCGGTCTGGGTCAAAGGGTATTGGAGCACCGCCGTCCAAGGGTTAATTAATTTAAGTGCACTGGTTGCTCACGTTCGGCGAACTCGTTCACCGTCGCATTTCCCGTTTGCAGGCACTGGAACTAATGGAGCCGAAATGCGAGAGCAATCGGGAGTCTCGAGCCAGGTGTCACGCTCGACGAGGCGCGGCACTTTGTAAATTGTCCTCGCCTCAGCACGGCATTCCCGAGCTGGAGACTGCCCTGGAATTGTCACCGGACAATGAGAGCATAAAACGCGACGTGCTGGCTGCGAAACAGTATTTCGACCTGAAGGATTAAAGTCGCTGCTCATTGAACAACGCAACGCCTGAGCAAGAACCAGCACGGACATACTCACATTTGTATTCCTTTTAATAGAACTGCGTCCACTTAGCGGCACATCATCGAAATGTTCACATTATTTAGATTTAATGTAATAGAAGCACGTTCAGATAACGGCACAGCATCGACACTCGTAAGAGTGAATGCGTTGGCGTTGGTTAGACGCCGTTTAAGTGTTGTGCTGTTAAATTGGCGATGGTCTAACGCTAGAACTATCGAACGCTAGACGCAGTTGATGTACATTGCTACATAATAATGGCAAGATTGGATTTACTCAGATCTTCAATATTATTGTAAAAGAAAAGACAAGGGTAATTTTGGTCGGTAGTTCTAGCGTTAACCTTCGACTAACATTAAAGGGCACATTGAAAACTGACTACTAAACCCGACGACAGTATTCACTGCGGTCTCGTAAATAGTCGAAAGCGAAACACAAAATAAAACACGACGTTCTCCTAAAAAACGTTGACCGTTTATTTATATATTAAACAGAAAACATTATATAATGTACGTTAGTAAAATATCACAGTCGGGAGTCCTGAAGGGTGTTAAACCGAGGAACATGTCTTACTTTTAAGCCGCCTTATCGCTAACTAGCTACCAGCTACTTTTTTGTACACGAACGACAGACTAATCGCGACTACTTTACAATCAAACCCGGACACCGTTAGACGATCGGGTCAGTCGAATTTGATCAGCTTCTTGTCGACGCATCCGCACTTCGTGTGCTCCAACGCGTGTATCACTTCGTGGTGTCTGTCCCGTTGCCAGTCGATCGTGTGCCTCACCGTGAACACCAGGCTGACATTTCTGGTCTCGATCGGCGCGCAAATCTGTTTCGGATCGGGGCAACAACCGGCGCCGTTGCAACGCGTCAGAACCGTCGAGGCTGGATAGAAAACCTCGTCAGGACTTGGACCTACAGTTAGGAGCTCCTCAACTGGTATCGCTCTTGCCTGGGGAGTTGAACATCGAAATTCGTGCACTAGCTGCACATGACTCAGGTATCCACTGTCCCTAGAAAGATCCGGAGAAAATTCGTCACCTTTCCCTCTGAGAAACTCACGACCCTTTAATTTATAGCAAAAATGGGTAGGGTAAAGGACCCCAATTACTGTGGGAATGCCAATTACTATGCCTATACTAATTATACTTACTTTTAAAGCATAATTAATATTTAAAAAAGAGATATATAACGTATATATTAATTGATCTTAATGAAAAAATGTAATATCTCTTTTGTAATATTCAATATGCTTCAATATAGGCACAGTAATTGGCTTCCTAGATGAAACACAAAGTAGAATAAAACGTCAGATGATTGAATATTACCGGTACATTATTTACAATTCATTAATATCATTGAAAGAAGAAATCAATGTTTATCCACTGAGGATGTCCCAATGTTCAACACATTGACTGCCACCTTGGTCATGCGTGGATGACGCAATTCTTCGTTTGTGTTTAAGAAATAATTACGCTATACTGTAATTCCTCTGATAAGTTTTAACTTCGTGGTTTTGATCACAGTCACCGAATAAAAAATTTAAAGTTCACTGATTATAAAGAGGCGACAATTTCAATCGATTTTCTAACGCTATAGTATTCTAATAATTACCTATGGAAAAAGGTTTCCTATTGTATATTTCCCCGCATTAAATACCGTTTGAATTTCTAACGAAGACACCTGCAGACGCAGTGGCTGCCCGTTGGTAGGAGCGCGCGTCAGGTGTCCTCTTTCGAAAAGTGCCACGATCGCGTTAACGAAATGTAATTACCTGTGATGTCTGGCGACCATCGCGAAGGCCAGGTGCGCGTAAACCACGAATAAAACAAGGCTTCTCATTCTCAGGATCGGTATCTCGACTTTCCGAATTGTTGAATGAATCTCTACGAGCTGGAGGACCTACTTCCGTGGACGTTGTTCCGTTCGCTCCGACCGATCGTCCGCGATTGAGCAGAGAGCCCGGGACTACTCTCTTCAGCGATCTGAATTCTTTCTCCTTCTCTCTCTCTATATATATGTAACTTTCATCCTCGGCCAGGTACCCCCTGCCCTCTTTCTCTCGTGATTTCTCTTTGTCTCTCCTGCTCGGATCTGCCGCAGTTTCGTTCGGTTTCGTCCTGTCCTCGAGGCGATTCGCACCGTCTCTCTGTTGGTTCCCGGTAAGCCCGAAGGAGGGGTCGAAGCAAAGCATTCCGAGAACATCGCGGAGATAACTATAATTACAACTAGTGGGTCCTGCCTCCCGTTCGAAGCGGGGACCGCGTTACGTCGCGTGACTAGTCGTCTTTTCCTCTTTTCTCTCTCTTTCGCTCTCTCTCCCTCTCCATGGTTCTCTCCGCTGACCGACTCTCCTTGCCCTTTTTTCTGCACCGACCGCGGCAGATTTCGACCAGTCATCAGTCAAATGATCAGTCTCCATACGGTTATCTCCCCGATGCAACCGCTGCATCCCGAGCCCTTTTTTTATTCTACCCGGCGAATTTCGTTCCAGGTAATTTTCTGGTGGCAGTGACAACGGCCCTTCTCCTGCTCAACGCTGCTTTTTGTCGCCTCGTCGAACATTGCCTCGCGGACACTCGCAAGAACCGATGAAGCCTCTCGACGCATCTTCGATTTCTCTCTGTCGCCGACCAAGAAGATTTCGAATCACACGTTATCGCACAAATATTACATACTTGTTCGTAACGAATTAACTGAAATCTCGGTAACAGTTGTGGATAGTCAACATCAGGATATAAAGCGCAAGAGTGCACTGCGGTCATTTGCATCTCCAATTTATCTTACCCGAAGAGATTCCGATGACAAGCTGCAGTCTCGCTGAAATCTCTAATCAATCGACGCAATCGACAAGTTCGTAGATATAATAGAGGATTATTCCCGCGGATCGATCGACAAGAACGCGATTCATTGAAAGAAAGATTGTGTCCAGATCAACGGCAAGACATAGTGATGCATTCTCCCTCGGTCTGCGGCGTTATATGATGCGACAGGTGAGTCATCGCGATGCACCCGTCTGCCTAGTGTCTGGTTGCAACAGGATTCGTTCGCAACGTTCTCCGTCTTTTTTTTTTCTCACGAAGAAGAAGGATAACGTCGCGCGTATCGCTGCGGGAAAGAGCATGACTGGACAGAGCCAGTTAACATGGGCGACGAGTGGATGTAGGCGGAGATTTTCGAAATCGGGGGCCCCGGGTTACACGAGTATCCGTTAGCGGGGATTTTACGTGGAACTGAGTCACCGGTCGACGATGTCGCGAATCTATGAACCGAGCCACGTACGGCGTTTCGGCCGTGGGTTCTGCTCGACCACCAGTCGATGACCTTGGGATTGGCGTCATCGCGGGCATTATCATTGTCAAGTTGAAATTCACCGAGTTCGACGGGTTTCTATTTTCACACCGGCCGGATAGCGCCGATCGTGAAATTTCGAGTTGCAGAACGGGGATAGTAAGAGTTCGTTGCGACATGACGTAAGCAAACCTACGACATTGGTACGAACTTCGTACTACGAAGAATCAAAAGAGAAACTACTTGACTGACTTGGACCTGTTTGAGTAATTACATACGTTCGTCGATAAGTAATCCGTTACTGCTCACTGTGGTAAATTTGGGTAAGGGACCTAATTACTGTAGAGGTGCCAATTACTGTGTCTATATTAATTATGCTTATTTTTAAAGCATAATGAACATTAAAAGAAAGATATCATATATCTCTTTTTTCTAATATTCATTATGCTTTAGAAATAAGTACAATTAACACATTAAAGGCGGGGGACCTTAACGAAAATAAATCGTAGTACTACGACTCCCGCCTTTAATGTGTTAATATAAGCACAGTAATTGGGTTCCTTGCCGTATTGCGACGGAGTCGGAAATTTGTTTGTAATGAAGTATCGAAGTCGCTCGGTCTTTTCAATGTTAATGATGCAGCTTCGTTTTATGTAATTTCGCATCGTCGATTCAGTGTGATTGATAGTCGTTTATCTGTTTGAGAAGCTGATGGTTAAACAAATCGGCGAGTATTTATAGAAATTTTCCTTTATAATTAAGACGTGTGTGTCAGCGTGTTGTGGGAATAAACACGAGATCGGTAGCGTTAAGTCGAAACGAAATCGGAATTCTAATTACCTGTGGCCAATTATTCCATTGCGAGAGGGAGATCCCTCTTACGTCATCGGAGCCGTTCAATACGTGAGCTGATTGTGCCTTGTTACTCTGCCGGTCTTTTATAACATAATGAAACTGTCGCAACAGATTCCCAGCCGGGAATCCCCGGCGAAGGGCTTGACGTAGTACCTTGCATCGCATTCGGAAATCACAGTTGCAGAAATAGGTGCGGTGTGGCTTCCCGAACGATGAAAATCAGCATTGGTAATGATCTGCGAACCGAGTTAGCGGTAATCGTTTGACATGTATGTTTCCTTTACTGTAAAAAACACAATTATAGCTACGACTCTTCCAGGCTTCGTATTTCCCAGAAATCAAGTAGGAAAACCAAATCGAAATAGAAGGACAAAAATGAACATATCCGACTGAAAAAATTCATTCTAATCATTCGAATAAAAGTTCTATTTTTAATAGATTATTTCATTCAGACATCTCAATTTGTCTAACAAAATTTCAAAGATTGGGTAAACGATTAAGCAAAAACGCCGAATGAACTTTGACATCACGTGGCAGACTATCAAGATTCGAAGAAAGATAGAATCTCGAATAGGTCGTCGATGACGTGAATCGTTAGCAAACGGGAATGGTCGTCGCCCGAATAGCCTTCAACCTTTTTCGAGCGTTGGTCTGATGGACGACGCCCCGCCATCTTGTCGGCGGCGACATTATTTCATCGATGAAGAATTTCTGCGGCTTGCAACGCGATTCTTGGAACACTTTTTGGGAACCTTCGACCGTGTTTCATCGTACTCGAAGATGGCCAGATGCGAGTTTATTAATAATTGTACCGGTGTACTATTCTCCACGCGCTCTAGCTAGAAAGTGCACTTATCGGGTCTATTCGGGTACCAGATCGTACTTACGACCGAAATCGTTCTATGTTAATCGTCGGACAGAACATGCTGCACAGACGATGATTGCGATACCGTGAGTTATCGGGAAATTCACGCGGAAACCACACCCTCTCGCGATTGTATGAATTATTCAAATACCGTGGTCAATTTCTGCGAATAAAGCGCACTGCAAAGTTCTAGGGCGTTTTGTTACAGCTCCTTGCGCATAAATAATTTTTAGAACAACTCGTTTTATCGAATACTATTCTCTAGATCAGAGTGCTACCCTAAACCGGATTGCTAGCCAAATTTTACACTAATCTCTACATCTAAGTCATTTTTAGAACAATTTGATCAATTAAGTATTGCCTATATCAGACTGCTACTCCAAATCAAGCCCGGAGGCATTTTGTTACATCTACTCCCTCCTGACATTTAAGTAATTTTTAAAACAATTAGTTTGACCATCAGATCAAACTGCTACCCTAACGCAAAACACGTTCTACAAAGCCTTGCCCCAGTTTCGCTGATTAAAGAGGCCGGTGTAATTTTGTTTAATTAATGACTGTTTAAATGTTTACCGAAGGTAAGACACTATCTAGAAGAGAAAGGTCTAGATACTTCTTAAAAAGTTTATAAAATTGAGTGTTGCAAAAAGTGGCAGACAAAACTATGAAATTCTTAAACTATAATAAGTAATGTATCCGAATATGCATAAATCTCAGGATATATTTTGCCATTTTTGTTTCATGTTCATTTGAAGTTTTATATGCAGTTAACAAATAAAACCACCATTGAAAATTTGTAGAAAAACTAAATCTACTTTATTAAATGTATAAAGAATGCATATTCCTTGCTAAGAACTTTCCATTACACGGAATTATTATTGCACCCTCATTTACAGTTAATATAACATTTTTCGATTTTTACCACTTTAGAGAGTGCCTCCATGGCCAAATTTTTCTACAAAAATCTAAATTTGGTTACTAATGCATATGCAATGGTAACTGGTCACAAAAAATTAAATTTAACAATAAAATTAAAAAGTTGAATTAAAGAAAAATTATTTTTATGCATAAAAAAATTGTTAAATGATTTTTAAATGAATAATAATATGCATTTCCTGCTAATATTGTGTTCTGCCAAATTTTCGTGCATCGTCAAATAAAAATGTAGTGAGATGAGCCGACTTGTCCGCACTGTGCGGCATTTCGAAACGCCTCATCCGGACAGGGTCTAATTAAAAAGAAGTTCGAATCCAGTGAACCTTCAATGAATCATGCCGACGTGAATCAATCCCATCACCGCACCGACTCGGTCGAACCAGGAAAACTGCAACGGCCGCGCTCGTCTATGTGTGGGTGGTAAAAGTTGCGATAATGATAAAACTCGCTCGAATTTCGATGACATGAGGAGTTTCGGTTTCCACGATTAACCCGATCGTAAACAATGTTACGCGCGAACTATTGTTCGCGATAAGGCCAACTGAGATTCGCGCTCGAGCGTACTGTAGCGACTCATGCGTTCGTGTATCGCACAGTGGGGTATTTGGTCAGTTTAGCCGGCCAAAACTATTGCAACGTTATAATAGTGTCAAGGTCATAATATTATATATCGTTGAATTCGTCTCAACACCGCTTGCAACGTTATCAAGTCAAAACTACGATCAAACATTTAAAAAATCAGGGCGACCTTGATTTTTCCAAATTTTATATATTGAAGTTTGTACATGTGTGAAGACTGTTAAACGTTTGATTGAAACACTTTTTCGTCCGATTAACGGAAATTACTATTGCAAGGGATATTTAACGACGCTCATAACAGTATTCGAAGAACCACTGACACTCGATGCGAGACGATTACATTCTTCCGATAACATAAACTAAATATTCCAGCAATACTAACATTCATTCTCTTTCAATTACTCCCAAGCATCTATCATTCACAGTTCGATTATTTCATGCTGACATCAGTCATGTGACATATATGTATACTGATACGTATCACACAAACAGCTAAGAATATTTAATTTAGGCACTTCTCGGCACCTAAACTTTTAGGGATTGTATAAAGCAATCTTTGCAGAGTAAAAATCAGTGAGAACAAAACGAGGAGTTTTATGGAGTAAAAAAGTTATAGTTTGATATATATTGATTTTCGGGAAGAAAATATAGGTATTACTTTCGGTTGTTTATCCTACCGATCAGTATAAAAACCACCGATCAGTATAAAACATAAAACTGTAAAATTACTCTACACGCCTATCTTCACATCCTACGTATGTTTTTATCTCCTTTTTGCCCACTAAATTTGTAAAAAAATCGCTTCTTCGACACAAGTTTTCCGACATTTCGCTTGGTCACCGGAATAGGTTACTTTCAAGTATCTATTTGTTACTATATATTTCTTTTTGTGGTTCACGCAATTGTTTCAAGTCATAACTCCGTTATTATTGACTTTACGAAAAAATGATACAGGAGAAAGATAAATGGTTCGAAGAGCACTACATCTGTAGGCCTTTAAATTTTTTTTAGATGGCAGGTGTGTATGTCTTCATCATTTCTTTCAATCATTTCTTTAGATAGAAATGCATATTTTTTTACACAGATCGATTTTTCCGTTCATTCTACATAAAAAATGTTTCTATTGAAGAAGATGCTCAAACGCTTCTCCATTACATTCTAAACATTTCTGATAACGTTTTTTTATTGTTTGCATATCTCGAGATCTAATAATTCTTTTGCCATGGTACCCTAATCATTTTTTACGTAGAATGAACAGAAGAATCGATCTGAGCAAAAAAAATATGCATTTCTAATTAAAGAAACTATGCAATTGTTAATTACACATGCACTGCTACATCTAAAAAAAATTTAAAGGCCTACAGATATAGTGCTCTTCGAACCATTTATCTTTCTCCTTTCGCATTTTTTCGTAAATGCAATAATAACGGAGTTACGTCTTGAAACAATTGCGTGGACCAGCCTGTATATCTGCGTGGATGAGAAAAGAAGTTTCAGTCATTTTGAACAAACTAAAAATTTCGACTTGTGGCCGGTTAAACTGGCCAAATCCCCACTGCGCGTCGTATCGATAGACGGGAAGTCGAAGTTCGAGCTTGATATAAATGTGTTTCTCGGCTCGTTATCGGAAAGTTGGTCGATCGCGGCGAGGCGAGCAGATGGATGCGAATAAATCCGAGCGTAGTGTTGCACGCTAATGTGAAAACTGTGGGGGGTGTGCGTGTTCGCGGACATCGTTCGTTAATTAAAAAAAAAAAAAAAATCGGCCTTGAACCCAACGTGGAAGAAGCTGGGACCGCTGCATTTTGTCGCCGGCGGTGAGAGATCTCCATGGAACTCGGCGAGACGAACAAGAGACCGAGAGGCCGTTGACGCGTTCTTGGCGACCGACTGCTGTACGCACGCAGGAGGTTATTCCGGGTTTTTCGAAGGATTGCACAAGCTAGACCGTAGGACTCGTTTATCGTTTTCCTCTCGACGCGTACCGATCCCGATCGATGAGTGTGCATCTCTCTGGTTGTAGCATGTGTGCAGGCTGTTCCACGTATAAATACACTTCTGGCAGCAGGAAAGACTCAGTCGATTACCGCTCGATACTACGACAGCCTGCTGGTGGTGCGACCGATCCACGCAGTCCCGGGTGATTGACTCGCTTCGTTCAGACGAGATCGAGATCGAGACGTGTTAACAGATCCGAGGCATGAGAAGTCGATCATTCAGAGCCTGCCTGCTCAAGTTGGCGATACTGGTCCCGTTGACTCTGGACAACATGGTCCCGTCGACGGCGATGATCGACGGCCATCACCAACGTGTCACCCGGAGGATCCATCTGCCGCGAGCGGTCAGCGCGTCCCGCAGCTTCCTCTGCAAGGAGCCGCAGAACCGGGCGTACAACCTGCGGGACCTGATGCAGAACGTGCAACAGAACCCTGGCGAAACTGTCGTTCAGCCGTTCTACATTGTGGTGAAGCGCTGCGACGGGCACTCCGGCTGCTGCAAGAGCACAGACAAAAGCTGCACGCCGGTAACATCCTCGATCTTCTACGAGGAGTTCGAGATCGAGATCCTCAGCGTGGAGACCAGGGGCGTCAAGAGACAATGGATCAGAGTAGAACAGCACGGGAAATGCTTCTGCGAGAACACCACCGCCAACCATAGACAGTTGATGGAGCGTCAGCAGCCCAACGTGAGCTTTGTTTGAGGCTGAGCATTTTCGAAGCTCGACTGTATTCCAGGATCTGACCTGGCCTAGGTTCTCGAGATTGCGGTGAACTCCTGCGACGTCCACTCGGCCGGCTGATACTCGTCGATTTACCACGAAGAGTCCCGAATCGTCAGCTTGGAGATCAGTCAAGGGACGATAGATCAAGAAGGAGCGCCAGCAGCCTAACGTGACCTTCGTCCGAGGCTGGACGTTTTCAGAGCGACTATATTCCAGGACCTGACGCGTAGGTTCTCTACGTTTCGGTGAACCCCTGCGACGTCCACTCGGGCTGAGGAGGTCGAGATGCTCAGCGTGGAGATCGGAATCGTGAAGAGAGACTGGGCCAAGGTAGAAACACCAGCAGCCTAACGTGACCTTTGCCCGGTGCTGGCCGGGGATATTTTTAAAACGAAGCCAGTGCACTCCACGAATATTCCGGGATGAAGAACGTTCTCTGCGGCATGGCGAACGGTGTGGCTGCTGTTCGTCGATCTACCACGAGCTAATTCTCAGCCGGAAGACCAGAGGCATCAAGAGACACTGGGTCAAGGTGGAGCAGCGCGGTAAACAGCAGTGATCTTGGACATCGCAACTTGTTCCCACGTGACTCGACATTACGCTCTCAAAGCGACACTGGTATCGGGAATATTTTTCCGAAAAATTGCGAATATACAGTTGACCGGCAATAATCGATCGACAGACGATAAAATTTGACGTAAGACAGTCTCGACGATGGTTGCACCGTTTGTAGTTAGGCAAATCGTATCGTCTGTGGGCCGTTTCAGGGGAGATGATTCGAGGTGAAATTATAAACTACGGACCAGAAGTGGATACTCTTTCGAGGTGCGCTCGCGTCTTTCCGGGTTTTGATGGTCGTTGCACGGTGATCCGGTGTGCCGACTTCTAGTTCAACGCGTGCATTTAGCCTGCAACGCGCAAAGAACATTGGCTCGATGCCCAACAACGTGTAACGGCCGGCGCCAAGTGTCCGACGCCGGACACCTGTTTTAGAAGGAAGCATTCTGCCGTTTCCGACACAGCGTCGATGACAAAGTGCGGATTACTTCTGAGAAAATCGAGTTTATCGTGGTGGCATTACGTTAATAGACCAAGTGCACGATCCAACTAGTCATATTTATTGCTATTAGTAGTTCAGGAAGCGAGCTAAACGGGACCAAAACGTATTAACGCGTTAGGAGTTAGGAGTATACGAGTGGGCGGCTTTTATGCATTTCGGGCGAAAATGCCTGAATGGAATAAGAAACAGTAAACACATTTGAGGAATTTAAAAATTCTATTGTACTATATTCAATCCATTGAAATTGTTAAAGGAAGAAATACGTTTTCATTCCATTTCTATTTCTTGCAATTAATGCACAACATTTTGCATGAAGGTTCGGCAGTTTACATACGAGCGTCTCTTTTAGCGAAGAGGCGTCTTTACTCTATCTCCCATTGTGATATTAACCCTTTGCGGTCGATGCCGCTATATAAGCGCCATCATACGGCTAGTTGAAATAGTTCTCGACAGCAAAGGATTAATTTAATGACGTAATAATAACATCGTAGGTATGATATTATTGAAAAACTTGTAGATCGTTGAATGTCCCTGTGCGCGCTGTGAGACTCAGTATTTAGGTATTCTCGTCGGCAATTGAAAATTAGCTCCCTTCGCGCGATGATCGAAGTATTCGAAAGATATTGACATACTGCCCGTTGTGGTACAGAAGGCAGACCTTGTTTATAACATGATACGCTGACATTGTCACTTCGACCATGACCAACATTATGTGTACCTAATAATCAATCAAACTCGCATTTCTTCCGGCTGTCTTCTGTACAGCAATGAACAGTAGTGCAACAATTCTTCGAATCGAATAAGAGACTGATGTACATGTAAAATATTTGTTGTATTCGTACGTGCTTCGGTACCTCGTATTTATTTTGATTCTGCGATCGATGTCGAACCGTGTTTGGACGTTTGGCGAATCATAGGTATTTATTTTGTATAGTATTTATTAATATTTATCACTGACACGTGGAAGTCGTAGTAAGTATATTCAGTTAAATCTGTAAAAACACTACGAAATAAAGTGTGCTTTAGAAGGAAATTAAGGGAGGCCTTATACACATCCTGAGATCCGTGTCCATGAAATCCTTTAAAGATATGTTAGTTCCGCAAATAGGTGGAGAACTATAAAAAAATCGACGAATTTGATCTGATACAAATATCCGCTAGTTTCGTATGCAATGGTGTCGCCAATGTTCAATGATACGATAAAAAAATTACTTTCTACAAGTAAATAAATAAAGGACTTAAATGCTATGTAATTTTCGTAGCAGTGAATGTGTGTGTGTGTGTTTGTTCGCTTTAACAAACATGAACATAGTAGCCGACAAAAGGAATGTCTCTTTTCGATTATCGAAAATAATGTAAAGAAAGTGGAGTATCTGTCGCTGCTAATCCCATGTAAAATTTTTTCAACGGGTTCAGAAAGATACACACAGTCGCCGTTGCAAGAACGATATTACAGTTTTCTCGTTCTCTACCGTATAGAAATAACAAACATCGTGTCGACCGATCTCTCTGTACAACATAATTACCGTTTAACACTAAATAAAAATATTCTCATTTTGAATGTTAATATATATTAACAGACAACCAGCCAACCTGTTACACCGTTCGAACGTAAAAACGGTAAAAAATCTGTGGTCTCGCACATGATCTCGTATACACAACCAACTTTTGTGTCTTAGAATCGCGCGTACGACGGGTATTTCGAGCGCATACGGCGTCCTCTGGTTCCACGTCCTCTTCCGGTCTCGTTGGCCCCTCTTGTAGCATGTCCTCCACGAACCACAGGTTGACCTTCGAAAATATCAATGTCATTCACAGCAAAGTATTGATTTGGTGCATTTAGAGAAATTACACAAATCCAACACAAATTTTGCAAAAAAATTCTTAATTTTGAAAACTTGACCGAGGTCAAAACTTGATGGGCAAAAACTATTCTCTGCCTTCTTTACAGTAACAAGAAATACAAATTGGGCAGTGTTATTCTTAAGTGGCACGTCTCGTTGTCTTCAACAACGTTTCAATGTTAGTACAAAAATATTCTTTGGAATGTAGCCGTTCATCGATACCATTCTAATCGTGTACAAAATATTTTTTGCACCATCACAACTGTAAGATACTTCTAGCGAAGGAATCGTTTTTCAAAATCATATAGAGCGTTATTCATATGTTTTCCCAGGTGTATCGGACCCCAACTGGAAGATATACTCAAAGGTGTATTCTCGTACACATAATCTGTTATCGCGCGAATAAAAAATTTTAAATCTGTTAATTTTTTCTTATTTTTTTTTTATCAAGCTAAAGGCCGACAAATATTAAAAAATCGGCAATTTGACTTCAAAATGCCGCCATTTTGTAAATAATCAAGATTTTCAATATCGTTTACTTCGGGCTGTAACTACATTCCGACTGAATAATAAACAACTTCATTGGTTTTGTTTCCGATCAGTGGAAAGACTGGAATTATAACGATCGTCGACCCATGCTCTTCAAAACGTCCTCTATAAAAACATATAACTCGTGAAATGTTTATTATTCTTGTTTAAACAAAATTACACATGTACTTTAAATACCATTAAATATGTGTGCAAAATCCCAATGCAAAAGGTTCGACCAGTTTTCCTGGAAAAAATTCCTAAAAATTCGTGCAGGAACGGTGAAACAAGAATACCCTCTTAAGCGGACGCTGTTTATCAATCTTGACTACATATTTCAAGGTCCTTGAAATGTGGTGTCTGTTTGTAAATAGTTACCGCAATTTGGTAACCGCTTACCCCTGCCAGATTGACTTTCCCAAACGATGGGCGTAGGCCGAGTGCCACGTGCTGCTCTGAACGGCGACCGGGAGGATCGTCTGGCAGTTGCAGTTCTGGGAGTACCATTTCCAGCGTTCGCCGCAGCAGCAGCTGCAGCTGCAGCCGCCATCGCTCTTTGCCGTGTATTGCTGGATGGGCATGCTTCCGCCTCGCGACTCTCCTCCTCAACTTCGTCCTCCACTATGTCGCTTCCAGGCTCCTCAGTGGCTTCGCCCGTGTCCACCGCGTCATCATCTCCGGACGTCAAAGGACCAGCTTCCTCTGTGCGCTTCTCACTCTCCGAACTCATGCCTACACAAGCAATCGATGCGTATTACATGCCCCGCTGTCTGTACTCAGTCTGCGGTATAAACAGATGATATCGATATACCAAGTATTTATAAACTTTGACCATTTCTCGCGACTACCTCTTAACGAACTCGTAGTAATATTAGTTAGTGATCGCTACCTTCAGTCGGTGTCATAGATTCTGTGATTATTTCAGTTTGACTATGTTGCTGATCATCGACACCGACTACACGTATACTAGGTATCGCAGGTTCTTCGCTAGTATCACCAACAACAGTGGTACCTGTTACTGACGCGGGCGTCACCGAGACCAATGTTTCCTGCTCCTCGGATGGTCCACTGCTCGTCTGGAAAAGAATGCCGCATTGTTACGCGAGAACATCATGGGAATAGACGATGATGGTTAGAGCTGTGCGAGAACCCGAAAATCTCGGGTCAGGACGGGTCGAGAATTTGATTCCGAGTTCGTAAAAATTTCGGGATTCTCGAATAGATTGGGATTCCCGAGCATATTCGGGCTCTCGAATGTATCGGGATTCTGGACATTTTCACAAGAAATGGTTGTGTACGTGTGTCTGCAAGTGGAAAGAACAGAAGACCAGTGGAAAGATGAAAATCAGTAGCAGGCGAAAAAAACTCTAACTCTTGTTAAAAATACTTTTTAATCAAACTAACGAAATTGTCTAAGAAATCGTACAGGTCCAACCTACATTGTGTTCAAGTGATCCTATATAAGGGGACCTCGAAATCTTTTAAGTGCTTAGGGCGTTCATCCGGCACTGCGTCCAGATCATCGGGTGATACTCGACATTATCGGGTTCCCGCACACCTTTAACAATGATCGATTTTATACCGAGGGTGGTAAATCAGCTGCCGGCGAAACTTGCAAGGGTGTTGTAGGTACGCTACGACCGGTGCCGCCATCTTCCAATTGAACCAGATCCATTCTACTATCGTCCATACTCTCTTGCACCACTTGTGCCACGCTGGAACTCGACGAACCGAATATCGCTCGGGTTGCTGAACCCGAGGGTGTCGACAAGGAAGGGGTGGACGACGCAGTAGTAGGCGCGGATGAATCGCCGAAGGTGAAACGTCCTTGAGGAACTTGAGGTGAGCTAACAGCTTCTCCGAATCCGTCTCCGCGACGGGGAACGAACAAGGTCGGAGTACTGGGCACTATACTGTCGTCGCCTCCGTCCTCGTATCCCTGCTGTGGCTGAAACATGAATGTATCAAAGGTTCATGTTGATGTCATAACTTAACGCTTCACTTACTGAAGAAACTAACGTTTCATCTGACATTGCACTTTAAATATACTTTTCTGCATAGATAAATAATGCGCAGACTGCGGAATTTGATGTAAAATAAAAATTGCCCGAGTCCAATTGCTGAAATTGCCTAATAATGTGTTAACAGTTATGCAGCGTATATGTCTAAGGTACAAACCAAAAGTAGATGTTGCTGTTGTTGCTGCCTAGGCATAGGTGCAATACCGCGCGATGATCGCGCTGCAAATGACGTGGGTGGTTCTCCGGTAGGTCCAGCACTACTTATCGCTTCAGATTGTTGTTGCTGCTGATTCGTAGGTACAGTGACTTGGGTCTGCCTGGGAACTTCCACGCTTGTAGAATCTTCACCCATGATGATCTCAACCTCGTTGTTGTCTCTTTCCACTTCCCCTTCGACCTCGTAGGGCATCTCTTCCTCCTCCTCCATCTCGTACGGGTCATTATCAAATTCTTCCTCCTCTTGCGTCTGATGGTTGCCTCCTCCCTCGCCTTCGTCGCAATCTACTACAACCACGCAGCCCTCCTCCACTTCTTCATCCTGATCCCGCTGGCTCGACGTTGGTACCTGAAGATCGAATAGACATTTCATTATTCACACTTTCATCATTTCTATTTTACAGGTCTTACACTCCAAATTCACCATTTTGCAGATCATATTCAACTGTTTGCAAACGAAACTCACCCCATGCAAACATAATTCATCCTTTTGCAAATCAAATTCACCCTCTTGAAATTCAATGGTTTATTGCGTACAACAATGGACAGATGTTAAATATTTAACAGTATACTGTATATATAGTTCCATGTATAATGGTTCTTCTAGGTAATCGTGGCAAGAATGATTAACAACAGCGTAAAGAACCTTCTTTAGTAGGGTTCACAATTGAAGAGTATTGTGGTGGAAATAGTAAAGTGTACATTTCAGAGACTACTACACACTTTCTCTTTGTAGTAGTGTTCTAAAGAATTCCGAAAGAATACTTAAAGTAAATGCAAAGTGTTTGCCTTTTGAGTGCAACGTCAGTAGGAATCGCTCAACTTCAAATAAAATCTGAATTTGAAGTGCGACACCTGTGGGAGTAATAGAAGCTAAAACAAAACCAAAGGAGAAGAAGCAATGAGTGCGAGAAGAAAGAATAGTATAACAATGTAGGATTTTTAAGAGAAAAAGGGAACCATGCACTAGTGAGACTTTTGCAGGTCCTATTCACCACCTTTTTGCAAATCTAATTCGCCATTTCGTAGATCAAATTCAACATTTTGTGTAGTTTTTTCGTGTTCTGTGATTTCGAGCTTAAGAAAACGATTTTGTAGAAAAACTAGAGTTGCAAAAGGGTGACAAAAAGGTAAATACGATCTACAAAAGAATCAATTTGAAGTGCAAAACGTGTAGTTAGATATGTAAATAGCATACAGAGGCAATGTGCAAAGGTATGAGAGTAGGAAATAGCAAAATAGTGTGAAAATTGGTATGAGGGAAAGAATGAAAACGAGAAAATGAAAAGAGAAAGCAGAGTAAGAAAATAAGATATACAGTCGGGAGCAAAATTAAGTAAATTAACCTTTTAAAAAGTATTAATTCTTTAAAAAGTGCACCTAACGACTTGAGTTTTCGGAAATATTAAGATTAGGAACAAAAATTAATTAAAAATGACCATTCGTCAAAATTACGAAGAAAAAAATAAAAGTCACGATTTTTAACTTTTTGATCTGTGCCTACAATGAAAATCTAAAATAAGTCTTTTATAGATCTAAGTGAGTTATATACGTGCACAAAGTTTTACAAAAGTTGATTGCTATGAGTTATAAACAATTCAAAATGGTAAAAACGATGAGAAACTGCGAGTTAGATCAGTTGTAATTTCGAAATTCTCTTACTATATGAAATTGTATTTGCCCCCGACTGTAAGATTAGAATTGTAAAAGAAAGTGTAAAGCCGAAAAGCAAGAATTAAATACAAATAAATAGTAACATCCTTGCAATCCAACTTCACCTGGTACTCGACCTCTGAAGCGCTGGCGCTGGCAGTGGACGCCATTTCTTGTCTGCTGCGTTTGGCTTTAGGGCTCAGCACCTGTTCCTGCCTGCTGTGGTCCATGCCCTCGATTCCAGATCCCGATGCCGTCGAATCTAAAGTCCTGGGTCGCTTGTGACCCGTGGACGTTTGAGACGTGCTGACCGACTGCGTCGAACTGCTGGCTACAGTCTGTTGTTGATCGCTGGCCGCAGGTTGTTGTTGCTGTTGCTGTTGCTCGACCCTTGGGCTGACCAAGGCGACGGTTTGCTGCTGTTGTTGTTGCTGCTGCTGCTGCTGACATTGCTGTTGTTGGACGTTAAGGGTCTCTGCGCTCTCTGGATCCTCTCGTTGCGTGGACTCAGCCGACTCGCTCAGCTGGGGTTGCACAACGAGTTGACGCAAGGTGCTGGGCGCTGTCTGCGACGAGCTGCTGGTACTGGCTGGTTGGAAATCAGGAAGACTACTGGTCGGAGAGCTGGTTTCGGTAGTGTGCACTACTTGTTGCTGCGACTGTTGCTGCTGATGAGGCGCAACCATCACTGGCGCGCTAGCTGTCGTGGGTAGAACCGCGGCTGTTCTAGACTGCACGACGACGCTCATCGGGCGAATGCTTGCTAGCGGAGTCTCTGCTCGAGCGGACATCGGTTTGATGTTAGCCGTAGGCGGCTCGGTGGTAGCGCTAACTCCGCTAACACCAGCCAACTGCCGTTGCAGTTGGGTGACCCTTTGCACCAAAGTCTCCTTCTCCGCCTGAATCTCTGCCTTCTCGTGCTCCAAGCGGGAGATTCTGCCTTCCATCTGAGACTTTATAGCTACTAGTCGAGTATCGTGCTCGGTGGTGTCCGATTCCGTAGCACCTGTCTCGAGTTTTGCTTTCAAGTCGAGCAATTCCTTCTCACAGATCTTCTTCGATTCCGTCAGCTGCATGATCTTCGTTCTGGCACCTTTCAGCACCTGCTTGGCACGCTCCTCTTTCTCTACGCTGGTCTTGTTCATTGTGTCTATCTCCTTCTTAAGCAACTCGGCTTCGCTCTGTACAGTCTCCATTTGCCGGGACAACTCGTCGACCTTCGTAGTCAACTCTACGTTCGCTTGGCGTAATTCCGCTCGACCCTCTTCTCGCAGTTGGTCCTCGCGCTCTTGGGATACCTGCGAGGTGTCCTCGCTACTCGAAGTGCCAGCTGCCATTCGAGACTCCTCGGTTTTGCTCTTCTCTTCCTCCACCGTCTTCGCGAGATCCTCATATTGAGTCTTGTATTTCTTCGCTATCTTTCGAATCTGTATCTCCTTGTTCTTGATGTCGTTCAGAGCCGCTTCTTTGTCTCCAAGCTCCTTCTTCATCGTCGCCAGATCTTTGGACTTGTTGGAAGAGTCAGTGAGGGCTTCGCTCAAGTCCTGGCTAAGCTTGCGGGTTTCCTCGGAGGTCTTCTGAATTTGTTCTGCTTGAGCTTGCACTTGCTTCTGAAGCTGAAGTAGTTGTTCCTCGAGCTTGGACTTCTCGGTCTTCAGCTGAGTCATTTCTTCCGCGCGTTTCGCGTGTGTCTCGCGTTCAGACGTGAGCAATTTGCTGAGATTCTCGCGTTCCGTTTGCAATCTGCGCCAGTCTTCCGGACTCGTTTTGTTAGCCCTCTCCACCAACGCGTTGGCTCTCTGTCTCCATCTGGTTGCCTCTGCTTTGAGGCTCGAGTTCTCTTGCGTCAAAGCTTCGGTCTTCACTTGCAAGTCTCGCGTCGAGTCTCGAAGGGGTCCTACCTCCTCAGAAAGCGCTGCAACCTTTGCAGTGAGCTCCAGCACCTTTCCGCTCAAGTTATCCCTCTCCTCTCTTAGGATTCTGTTCGAATCCGTGATCGCATTCAAGGTTTCAACTTTTCTCAGCAGCTCTGCATGCTTGGAGGTGGTCACCACATCGATCTCGGATTTCTCCCTTTCCGAATTCAGAATCGCTTCTGTCTCTTTCAATCTCTTTTCCAACACCTGTGAACAAATGTTTCCTGTTAGCTATGTACTAAGAATTTATGTTATTAGGTTAGTGTATATAACAAACCTCCTCATTGTAATAGCATCTGTTGATTTAAACGCTTCTTAACATTTACATTCTAAAGTCAATAACCTAATAGTGTTCACAATACTGACCTCCGCTTGGGATTTTATTCTGAGATTCTCCGCCCGAAGAACGTCGAACTTCGTTACAGCCAAATCCTTCTCGCGTCTCAGGTATTTCATAACTCTCAACAGTTGCTCGGCCGATTTAGAGTCGTCTTCTAGTCCGCTGAAGCTGCGATTCATCGCCTCGAAACTAGTGTCGGGACTATCCCGACCGCTGATCTTAGTTTGCTGACTATGCATGATCGCTGTTTTGTCGCTCAACTCCTGAATTTGATTGTGTAAAATAGCATTTTGTGCATCTAAGTCGTTTATTCTTTGTTGCATTTCCTGCATCTCCGTGTGGAATTTCTTCTCCCTTTCTTGACAAGCCGCTCTCTCGAGTTCCAAAGCTTCCACAGCACTGTTTCTTTCTTGGGTTAACGTTGTGATCTTCTGGTCTACCAATCGAGCTTCTACTTTAAGCTTAGCTAATGCCTAGAAGAAACACATGATTTATTTAAAACACTAATTACAAACACTAGCTTAACTAGTGCAAAAGACTTAATATTTTGAAGCATTCACCTGAAGGTCCGTCGAATGCAGAACCATTTCTCTAGCGTATTTCTCTTCGGCCTCTTTCGCAGTTATGGAAGCAGTTTGTAAGTCACTTTTAACGATTTCTAATTCGCCTTTAATCTCGTTGAATTCTTCAAGCTTTCTTTCCGCGTCAGCTAATTTCTCTCGTAACTCTGAATCGGTTTCTTGCCTACCACTAGAGACTTTCGCTAGTTCTTCTACTAATTCCTGCACCCTCTTCTGAAGACCCATTACTTCTACGCGTGCTGCTTTCAAAGCCGTTTCTAATTCCTCTTTCGACTTATTATATTGCGCGGTTAGCTCTCGTAATTGCGCTTCTGAACTTTCGGCTATGTCACAATACTGCTGGCTCTGCTGCCGTGCGGCTTTCAACTGTTCTGACAGTGACTTCGCTTCCGCCTGCGACGCCGCGAGTTGCATCTCGACTTCTTTTAATCTCTTCACGAGATTTTCGTCACCTGCAAGTTTATGTAGCCACAGAATTTTATACATAATCGTCAACTAACTAACCACTAGAAGTGTGCGAGAACCCGAAAAGGTTGGGTTCTCGATAGTCGGGACGGGTCGAGCAAGCATCGGGTCGAAACGAATATATTAAAATTTTCGAGAATATGTAATCCTGAAAATTGTCGAGAATTCCGATACATTCAAGAACCCGAATGTGGTTGGGAATCCTAATATATTCGAGAGCCCATCCCGAATCCAAATAAAATTTTCGTCCCGTCCAAACCCGATATTTTCGGGTTCTTGCGCACATCTACTAATTATACAAAAATACAACCCTGTATGGTACACGTACCAGTGAAGGGCTTCGAGATAGCATGGCTAACAGCTTGTCGAAGTTTGGTGTTGAGTTCTTCGATGCGCTGCGCGTTCTGGGTATCAGATTGGCGGGCTTGCTCCAGCTCGGTTTTGATTTGCTGCGTTATATTGCGTTCCTCCGCCAGTCTTTCCTGCGCGGTGGTTAGCTGTCTTTCCAAATGACCTGATAATTCCCTGAATCTGTCCTGTTCTTCCTGCAATCGTCGCCTCAACGCTGCACACTCTCTCGTCGCATCGTCTAGACGTTGTTCTGCGCGCAGCTGACCCTCAGCCTGAACACGTTCCAAACTAGCTTTGATGGACTCGACGTCAGCTCGCAGCAGGGCTTGCGTTTGACGCTCTCGCTGGAATATTTCGCGCTCCTTCAGCAGACGACCCTCCGAATCACGCAGAAGTTGTCTCTCCTGTCGTATGTTCTCCAGCTGCACTTCCGCTCGGGACAGCCGCGTCTGGGCTGACAAAGCTTCGTCTTTCAAGATCATCAAACTTTGTTCATGTTTGCCTGTGGACAAAAACAATTCCAGAAATTATACAGCCGTACAATCGTTTTAAATTGAGTATTCCCGGTATCAATGAATTCGTCGCACCGATTGTTACGTTGTAGTTCAAGCATTTCTCCTCGAGCACCTTTATCTGGGATTTGTAAGAAGCAACGTTCGCCTGCAGGAGATTAAACCTATCGTTCGCGGAGTCTAGTTGCGCTTTCAACCTGCAACAGCGACCCGAACTTGCTTCCGCTTGTTTTCTAAGCCTATCGACTTCTTCGCCCAACATTTTCTCGTGAGCTGTTCTCTCTTTTCTATAAGTGTCGAATTCATCTGTAACCTGTTTCAATTTAGACTCGCATTCTGTTAATTGCTTTTTCAATTCTTTTTCCGCGCTGGCATCGGTTTGATCGGGCTTGGATGACTTTTCAGCGACAAGTTTCTCTCCATCCTCTCCTTTTGTGTCTCCTTCGAGTGCTTCGAGGTCCTCCTTCTTCTCTGATCCACCATTCTGCTTCAAACATTGTTGATACATATTTTTGTACATATCCCTTTGCCTCAAAAGACCCTCTAGCATTTTCGTTTGTCTGTCTTGAGAAGCTTGCATATCCTCCAATTGTTCTAAATACCTGTTATCGATTCAAAGAAATTAGATTTAATCCAAGTATCTGCAAGAGTACGAACAGTGTACGATAAAAGTACAAACCTGTCCAATTTCTCTTTCATTTCGCCAGAATTGATTTCGTCAGTTGCTCTCTCAATTTCCTCTTGTCTCGACGATAGAGTACGAACTATTGATAATAATTTCTGATTGTTTTCTTGCAATTCTTCGATGTCTTTGAAAGTAACAAGCTTCTTGCTGATAATCTCTGATGAAGCCAGATTTTCCATGTCTACCGAATTCGAGAAATCACTTGAATTCATAGTTGCACCGCATCTGCTTTCCTGAACTTCTTTCAAGAGGAAGCACACCTAAAACGCAACAACAATTAGTTACAATTCTGTACAACTTCGTGAACGGGCGCAACTGCAATTTTTACGTACCTGACGCGCCAAATCTGATAGCTCTGTCTTTAGCCTTTGATTTTCCTTCGTATGATGTTTGGCAAGACGATTCGCTTCGTCCGCTGTTTCTTGCAGTTTATGATTCTCCGCTAGAAGTTCATCTAATCTCGACGTAAGCGTCGTAATATTGCTCATAGCGGTTTCATAATCTTCGCGTTGTTGCTGCAAGATAGGCGCTTTCTCCACCAATTCGCGCAAGATCACGTCCATCTGGGACTTCAGGCGTTCATTTTCTTCGCGTTCCGACGTCAGTTCATTCGATACTTCGACTAACTGTGTGTAGATTTGAGTGAGACTCAATCCTTTCCTCAGCACGCGACTAGCTATGGCTGCAGTTGGCGCAAGTTGTTCGACAGCTTGATCCAATCGTTCTGTAAAACAACGCGTGGTTAGCAAATAAATAAATCAGATTTAATTAAAGCAATTAATTACTAGTTCTAGTGCTCGAGAAATCGTCTCGATTCTGAAAAAAATTTCCTCTACTAATTACCTTGCTTGATGTTCTTAAGCAATTCATTCGCATGTTCCAATTCTTTCGAGAGTTCCTCTATTTTCTGTTCCTTCTCTTCCAATTCTTCTTTGTGCTGCACCTGAAGCTGAGCATGTGTCGACTCTAGTTCTCCATATTGATGAGTGGCGTGTTCTAATAATTCTTGAAGTTCTTTAACTGCATTACTGAATTCTTCGGCCTTCGCATTAGCTTCGTCGGCCATGCCTTTGTAAAGATCCGCTAGTCTGGTTTGGGCACCGATCTCTTCCCTATAAGAAGCATGCATGGAAATTTCTTGTGTACGTTGTTCTTCCAGTTTTTGAGCGAGCTCGTCGCAGCGTCTTTGAAGAGCTGTATAAGATTCCCGCAATTGCGTTGCTGCGTCGTTAGCAATACGTAATTCCTCGTCGCGCTGTGACAATCGGGTATCGGTTAAAAGAGCTCGTGCCGAGGTCTCTGCTCTAGTTGCTTGCAATTCTGACATCCTCTTCGTTAGTTCTTCCTCCAGTCCTGCCATTTGTTGTTGTATCAAAGCTCTCTCTTGCTCTAACCGTTTCTCCCTGAAACATTTTACTCATTGTATCTGGGAAACAAGATCGTGTATCACGTTTACACTAGAGTGTTCATACTTAAACTCCAGAGTCATTTCACGACTCCGAATCTCCTCTGTCTCTGCCAGAGCTTGGCATTTAGAGGCAACAGCATTCTGCAGTTGCGAGCCCAAAGAGGATAATTCAGTGTGCATCCTTTCGATCTCCGTATCTCGTCTTTCGACCTGTAGCTGCAACGCATCCCTTTCGTCCACAACTGTATCTCTGTGCTTGCGTAGGTCTGCATTCTCTTTCTCCAATCTACGACGTTATACGTTGAATTAAATATTAAAATTGTTACAATAGATATATTTTTCGAAAATACCTTTTAACAGACTCCTGTAATTTTGATATTTCATTCTTGGCTTCGTCCAAATTATTTTGCAATTCACCATTATATTTCTCTGATATTGTCAGCTTTTCCTTACATTCCTCGAAGTTTGATTTCTCTTCTGTTAAACTCTTTTGTAATTTCTCCAAAGTTTGATCTATAAACATTTGCATACAACATAGTCGAACGATAACTAAAATCTCAAAGGAATAATGAGAACGATCGTATTGTAGATATGTATTTGATCGTATAAGGAACATTTTTTATACAAACTACATATGTATATTATTTTGCAGGAAGATATAAATTCGTTCAAAAAATGAACACATTATTCCACTCGAGAAAACAATTTAGCGAACAGAAAATAGGGAAAGCGCAATCCACAATATATCTAAAAACAACGAGAAATTGGAAGAGGAATGCATTGTCGGCATAGATCAAAATAAGGCGCCTTGTACGCGCGAGAAGAGGTTATCTTCTTCATGTAAATAAACCGGGCGATCGTTATCGCGACAAAAAATGCGAAATTCGATCGGAGCTTACCGAAGTTCTTTTTGTTGGTTTCGAAAACTGCCTTGGCTGTGATATATCGCTCGAATCTCTCATTAAAGAACGCGTTTAATTTCTTAACGCATCCTTCCGGGAGTTGCGTCAATTCCTCGTCAGTTAAAGCTTCTCGCAACGCATTGTGCTCGTTCTCGTCTGTCTTTTCCATCTTTCCTCGTTGAACGGTCTATCCGTTAATCAAGCGAACCTTTCTTTTAACAATAAACTCGTGCTCCAAGATTAATTCTGTTCGATTGGAGGCGCATTTGACGGTACATCCAGTATCTATCGCCTTCCACTCTGTAATTCACTGTGGTCTTTATCGAACTGACGCCAACTGACGCGGCTCACTGGAAACTGTGAAAAATATGTACAACCTTCCGATCAAACGTATACAGCGCTAGTGCGCCAATTTTCGATCAAGTTCAATGGTAACTAATTTACCGGCACCATTCTTACCATTCTTATTTCATACGAATCAGTATGAATGCACACACACACAGTTTCTCTTGATTTGAAAATACATTGCAATTCCCTTTTTCAAATACGACGTTTTCGTTCTTCCTTTCTCCCAAAACTACACCTAATATTCATAATACATTTCCCTCCCCCACCACTTTTTTAAAAAACAAGTTAAAAAGTATGCTCCTTTGCTTCAAGCAAGTATATATATGTAAATATCTATGTTTTTATTGTAATTGTACGTTTCACAAAATTTTTCCATTCCAGGTGATACACGCGTTTGAAAAGTATTTTCTAATGTAAAACTTGATATGCGACATCGTAATTGCACTCCACACGTGGAAATAGCATTATTTCACGTGAATGATACCTTGATTAACCATTAAAAATTAACCATAGAAAGATCGTATCTTTCTGAAGAAATTTAAAGGAACTCAATAAATGAGCCCAAAATATTTCTGTGGAATATGAATTCGTTTCTAAAGCCAAACATGCTAACAGGTTACATAAACTCCAGTGTTCATCACATCAAACAAAGACAATTTTCATGCATACAAAATGCGTGCAGATACAGTAGTTGTATAAATACGGATATAAGTTCAGATGAAAAATCTAGAATAGATAGGAATAGTAGACCACATCAAGATAGAGGAAGTCATTTCTACCAGTTTGGTTTCAACAGAAATTTCTGTACGTCAACATTACCCAAAGATGCTAATGTATTCGGAGATCTTTCGAACGAAAAATATGAGAGAATCGAAATGGACAAAGCAGAAAGGGAAGAGGAGGAGGCTACAGAAAATGATGCAAATATTCCAAGATCAAAAAAATTAAGTCCAGGACAATATGCTCAACTTATTAAGTCTCATATGAAACAGGGGAATTTGGATCTAGCGTTGAGCGTACTAGATTTAGTTAAACAGAATCGCGACCAACCTAATTTATATATGTACAGTTTGTTAATTTATGGGTTTGCTCAGCAAGGCCACATGGAGAAATGCTTTAAGCTTTACAACCAACTAAAGAAACGTGGGATGGTACCAAACGAGGCGATATACAATAGTTTAATTAATGCTTGTGCAGTATCAAAGGACACGGAAAAAGCCTTGCAATGTTTACAAAACTTGAGAGAGACTTTTTGTGTAAAAAATATCTCTTTAAATGAAACACATTATTCCACACTTATAAAAGCTTATAGCTGGCATAAACAAATCAAGACTGCTTTTGAAATAGCTGATGAAGCATGGGACAAGAAATTGGTCTCAGACCACATATTTGGTGCCCTGTTTCATGCAGCGATCAGTGACAAAGAAAACGGATTAAGGTATGCCCTGATTCTGTGGCATCAAATGAAAAGATATAAAGTGAAACCAACTATATTTCATTACAATCTACTTTTGAGAGCAATCAGAGATACACAGTTTGGTAAATTGAATATAAATGAATTTCTAATACCTGATTTTCCTGCTACTCAAATTACATTTCGAGAAACTGGCAGACCAGATTTATTAGATTCTCCGCCAGCACTGAGTTCCTCCATTCCTGCTTTCAATAAAAATCAATCAAAAGATAGAGAAAGTAAAAATCTCATTGAAATGGATTCTGAAGCGATTCCATATAATCAATCTGTAAAAATATCTAATAATTTGAATAAAATACTGAAAGATAATCGACTAATTTTGTTTGGTGGAATAGAGAAAATGTTAGAAAGAATGAAAAATGATAATGTAATTCCTGATATAAAAACAATGACTATGCTCATGGAACTGCTACCACATTCTTTGGAAGCAGAGAATTTATTTCTGAAATATCTTCATACAGAAAACATTAAAGTAGATGTAAGCTTCTTTAATATGCTTATTAAAAGAAGAAATCTGAGGAAACAATTTTCACAGGCGAAAGTAAGTTATTAATTAATAACGTTTTAATCGATTGTAACATTTAATATATCATTTCCTATTCCGATAATTTATATTTTAGAGCGTTCTAAATGAAATTCAGAAACATCATTTAATGCCAAACATTATGACATTTGGAGTACTAGCCTTAGGATGCCATAGAATCGCATATGGAATAGAACTTCTAGAACAAATGAATAATATTGGATTTGCATCAAATCACATAATAATAGGGGCGTTAGTGCGCAATGCGTGTTATGGAAGGAATTTCAAATATGTGGAATTTTTACTAAATTATATGTCCAAACACAATATGAAACCTAACGAGTACATAAGGGAAACCTTAGAAAAATTTGAAAAACTGATATTGGCAGAATTAAACACGGAGGTAGGTACATAATTTTGATCGAAAGAGCTATTTTAATGTTTTCTAATCTATATTTTGTTATTTATTGGTATTTCAGAACAGGTACAATCGTAAAGAAATACAGCAACTGAGGAGAGAGTATAACAGTTACAAGATAGTATACGACGCTTGGTTTGAGAAGATGCAAAAGGATGATATCGTTACGGTGTCGAGAAATCGAAATTAGTATCATTACAAGTAAATATGCGAGGTATTTTGTTGTAGGGAACATGTACAAATAACTTTATTATCATGAAAGAGTTTTATACAAAACTTATTGTATATTAAATCTACTGTTACAAAATTATTCATCTGGTTGTAATTTGCGAATTGTGGACATGACGTTGTCGTGAGCTTAACGCAGATAAGGTGGTCGAGTTTCCTGAGCCCATGGTCTACTTCTTGGTCCTGCGTTTATCGCTCGGGAGGGACAAGCACCACGAATACTAAGTTTGTTGTAACCGGTAGGTCCCGTCGGTTGAGCACCGCATGTCTCCAACGCTACAAAATCGTCGACGTGAAGAGACGGTGGTCGTGAGGTGTTTGGTGGTCTAGATCGGAATAAATCTGCTCCTCTGCCTACGCCACCCACTACTGGACCACCTCTCAAGGAGTTTGAGAATTGTGTCCTGCCTCGCATCGGTGTAACTGCAAGAGAAAAACGAAACAAGAATGATGTTTATACAGTGTATAGTATATCTGTAAATATATGTAAAGAATTTTCGTAGAATATGTTACTGATACCACCTACCCTCCGATTCCGAATCAGTTATTGAAGGGTAGATAAATATTCTGCAGGGTCAGTCGAATTATTATCGTGTAATCAATACATGTGTATATCTTACCAAACGGTTGTTTTACTTTCGAAACAGGAGACGTCGATTGCTTCTGTATATCCCTGGCTTCTTGATCATCATTTTGAGATTTCGATTGCAGCGGTTGTGTAGCGTCATCGAGCGGCGCCTTCGAACACAGATTCTGAGCCTCCGCCAATAAATTAAAATCAGCAGGAAGCAGTTCACTCACGAGAGCCAAAAGATCTGTTGTGTTCTCGGTTGCTACTTGACTCGGCGACATAAACGTGTATTTTTTTGGTCGTTTCAACACGGGATCCGGAGTCCTTAAGCATCGTTGAGAAAATTGATTCAACAAAGCCTCCGGAGTTGGTAACAACGGTTCTAACATTTCCGGAATCGGTTCTTTTTCTTCTTTGTCTTCGGCAGACTTCAAAATTTCTACTAACTCCTGCGCCCTTTTGATCTTCTCAAGCGGATGATCGCTTTTTTCCCACGATATCAACGATGCCAGTTGCTGGACACGCAGATGCAACGATCTACGTTGCGACTCTGATGCGATTAAATTCTCTAAGAACATTATGGTTAGATCAACGACCTGTTGATCTTCGGGATCCTCTAACGTGGAAATATGTTCTAGTAAAGATCGCAACGCATCAGGATTATTTTCTAAACAGCTTTTTACATGATAGAGGCCATAGTTGTGGCCACTAAGAGACGTGAGTATTCGGAGCGTACTTTGAAGCATCTCGGACTCGAATTTTGTACTAGTTGCTAGAATGTCGATGAGCGCTGCCAAAATGGATAGAAGCGGCTCCTTGCTTGGTACTGAGTGCGTCAGTCCTTTCTCGAATGGTTCGTTGGAGTCTTCTTGCATCAGACTGAGCGTGCAGTCGCACAGTGTTTCGAAGGTATCGAGTATTTCATACTGCGTCCTAACGTCGTTTGTGCTTTTCAGCGCGGTACACATCATCTCAATAACAGGTGGGTATTTCTGGTCGGACTTCACTTGTGCTCTCGACGCCGGGCTAGTTAAAGTCAACAGCGTTGCTTTCATAGGCGCGTGCCTGGCGAGTTCACTGAGCAGCGCAAGAATTAAAACATTATTTTCTAAAGGGGCTGCAGCTATTATGCCATCCAACAAGCATCTGCCGACGAGTAACGCCGTGGGTGCCGCTAAATCGCTCAATTGCATGCACACTTTTGAAAGAAGGATAAGCAGATCCTTGTTCCAGCTGGCGCAGAGCAGCCTCAACGTTTCGGTCAAGTTGTTGGCTTGGGCCTGCAGATGAGCGGACCATAATTTTCGAAAACCTAACAGTCTAGTAGCGTCTTCGGTTATGGTTTCTTTCAGGGTCAGAACGGGTGGTAATAGTCTAGTTAAAAGCTTCAAGCCAGGTATGAAATTACAAGGGCTGAGAGAAACCATCTTGAGAACTTCGCCCAGCATTTGCGTCCACAAAGACTTCGCTACATTCCCTGATCCATCTGAATCCACGGCTTGTGTAAATACCAACAGAGTTCCCACTATTTCCTCGGACAGAGTCTGCACACTTCGAACAGGAGGAATAGCCTCGACCAGCGAATAAACACCGAGAAGCGGTACCACAGCCGTCAGATCTTTGAAGTCCGTTGCCATACATTTTACAAGGCGTTCTAATAATGCCCTAGTTAATTTCACACATGGTAGAAGCAGCGCAACCAACGCCAAACCCCTGCGTCCGGTTAGGGCTGCACGATGCAAAAATGGCTGCTCGTAGAACTCGGAAATGTTTGCCATCACTGCGATGAGAGCTGTTAGACCATCAGCAGCGAACAACTGAGTTAACGCGTTCCTGTATTTCAACTCGATGTAAGGTTCTAACGGATCCACGTCGTTGTTAAACGGGAAAACAAGATAGTACAAAATCCTGCATGCTGTAATCAATTGTCCTGGAAGAGACGCTGCTTTGTCCGCGTATTTCCTGATACACGCAACTAGTGGAGAAACATCTCCGTAGTTCCAGTGATTTGGTTGCGCAGCCGTAGTTATATAGGAGGTAACATCCTTCAGAACTGCTTGGGCTCGTGATTTTTCCAAGATAATTGCGGCACGGTTCTGGAACACCTCTATTCTATCGGAGTATCTAATAGTTGCCGATATGATCTCGGCAGAAAATTCGCACAGATTTGGATCAGAAAGATAGGGAATTAAGATGTCGATAAACTCTCCTGTAGGAAGAACTGTTATTATGGCTTGCAAGCCTTCTGGGAATGTCAGAAAAGAGTGTAGCTTCTTCAGGGCCAACCAGTCGGAGGGTTGATGTCTCAATCGTAATAAACACTGGACAACTTGAAGTCGCCAGGCTAAGACGGATCCTGCACCATGTAATTCGCACTTCAAGGCTTTCAAAATTAATTTTGTGACCTCCGGTTCCTTCAGTAGATACAATAAACCCTCTTTGGTGTCGGAAAGACGCAACAGAAAGTGTCGAGTGGCTTTGATCAAGTTTAGATCCGACTTCGGGGAAGTAAGCGCCACGAGAACGTGGTACAAGAGTTTGTGGTGCTCGAAGTACGCAATCAGGTGGCCACGCGGATTTCGATTTTGTTCGCGCTCGAATTCCATCTGTGCTCCAGCCGGAAGCTGACGCTTCGGCTGGGCCATTAGCGTAGGTGCGCAGACGTATGTGCTTGTCAGTTCAGTTACGGCCAGTTCGTTCAGTTCTTTCACCGCCTCGAGGAATTCATACGTGTGCACTTTTCGGAGCAACGAGCTCAACGCGTACTTCAATCTAGCCAACTTGGCCGTGTCCAACATCATCAGGGCGTTCTTATATAAATTGCTCTTTGACTTGAGGAAGTCTTGGACAATCACAGGACTTATCAATGCAGCGTCCAGCGTACGAAGTGCGGAAAGCTTCACGGGAAGAGCTACGTTCTCACGCATGCATAACGCTAGCAATTTGTAAGGGGCGTCTACTTTCAAGAGTATGTCCGGACCTTGAGGAAGCTTGCACAAAGCTTCCGCCAATCGTACGCCAACTTTCACGTGTCGAACTTTGTAAGCTGGCTGAGGCTGACCTCGCGCGAGATCCATGTCTAAGCCTGCGTTCACGATATTCGTCAAGTCGGTGAATTCGGTGCTGATCAAATGAAATGGACTAAGAATCGTGCACAACGACTCGCAGTTGTGAACGAATGTCTCTTTCTCTTGTCCCGATGCGTTGTTGAAATGCAAGACCGACTTTGATAGCGATTGAAGTATTTCGTGTATCTTGTCCAACATTTCGGTGTTGATCGAACATTCTTCGGCAATGTTCGCTAGTTTCTCTAGTTCAAGCAGATCGGGCGGTGTCAGGGAATAGATGTCGTCTAACTGAATGTTTTCGCATTCATATTCCGTAGCTGGTGGCATATCATCTGCCATTATGTCCTCGTCAGATAATATAGGTTCAAACGGCTCTCCTGTTTCTTGTTCGCCTGCATCTTGTTCTCCTTCTTCTTCTTCCGCTGATATGGATTCAGGGCTTAAGGACACTAAAGATTCCGAGGGCGGCGAAGAAGGACGTTTCGCTGGTTTCAGAGTGCCATTCGCGCTATCTTCTTCCCAGTGTCCCACGTCTGTCTTTCCAGTATCTGATGTTGAATTTCTGGATGAGTCTACAGTTTGTATCGGCTGTACAGGAGGCGGTGGAGTCGCTGCTACACATGTTTCCTATGAATTCCATAGTAATGTTAGAAAAAACGCGAGAAATTTGATAAATTAGTTGTGCTTGATTTTTAACACTGGGCTTATTCAACAAATTTATTTCTTGGAATATATACAGTCAATCCTCGTATAACACGATTAATTTGTGCCATGTATACAGAATTAGTACAAATCAGATCAAATTAAATTAAATCTGACACAAGTCAAATTGCAATTTGTGTTGTGAATTATTAAAAAAATGGCTAAAAATTTGAATAGACGCATTCTCGTAATTTTTATGAAGTAACGTAAAGTAGACACTTTTAGTGCCCCCTAAACCTAGTGTTAGTATAATAATAAAATTATTAGGAAGTGCTATCTTCTTATTGCAGCAAATCCATGTTTACTTACACTAGAATTTGTCTGTGTCTGATTCTCATAATACCAATCGGATTGCTGTTCCGGTATCTGAACAGTATTTTCTATTGCTTCCTCCAATCCGCTTGCACAAGCTGCAGAACCAGCAGCCGAGCTAATAACTTCTTGAGGATTACTCAAAGACTTTGTCAGTGTTCCGTACACAGCTAAAGTGATGGTAGTGTACCATCCTCTCAATACTAATCCATCCGTTGGTATTTGCTTTCTTTCACATTCTAACTGAATATGAATATTTTGTTTGTATTCTAACTCTCCTAGAGACTCGAAAGTAGATGCTCCAGGTTTGCTTAGGTCATTTACAAAAAATTCAATTTCGAACTGAGATGGATTTGTTGCACTGCAATGAAAGACAATTACCAATTATCTTTGATTTCTAACTGCGTTTTCATAATGAGTGTTATTTACCCTAAACGGACACCTCCAGGAAAATCTGCTTGTACTCTGGCACCCAAAGGAATAATTCTAACTTCGCTAATATATACAGGTTTGGGGAACTGCACTAAATCTAAATTGAGTTCCTGACAGGAATAGAGAAATTAATAACAAATTGTATTGCCGCGAGGACCACCCAAATGACTTTGACTTACCTCGGAAATATCGTGCGAAAATGTGTCGAAGAATAACAATTCCGTGTTATCCATGTCTTATTTGGGTCAGTACATAAGTGTACATTGGAGTTGCATCTTCTTGAAAATTGTAATAATATAATTTTCTTCACTGATTCATTTTATACGTTATATATTTGTGTACATTTACACTTCGTGAACGTATCACAAATTCGTGATTGAATTCATATTATTTTGATTTACCTACAAAAATGATAATAATTAGATCGTGCGATGGTATTGAAAAAATTCTAATCCCATAGATTGAAAATCTGAATTTACCTCAGTAATCAAAATAACAGTCCACCCTGGTCCACCCTACTACGACAATTTGAAGTTAGCCGAAATAAAAGTTTTACCATAGATTAAGTTACTCGATGAATGGAATCTTTATGAATTTACCCTATGGATAAAGGATGTGGCGACAAGACTATGGATGGCGTCGAAAATCACTGTGGTTTATCACAGTGATCGCAGAATCACGATCACGATCGTGATTTTAACTTCGTTCACGCCGCGATCGGGATTTATTTACGTGCAAAATTTAAGACTCGTTGTAACTAGGTTAGTTAGTTTCAAGTTATCAGATCTTTAGTCACTAGTTCAGTTTTTAGGTTAAGCAGTTGGTAAGCTTAATTTGATCGTAGAATTCATTTGCATAGTTTATATAATTTTTCCTAGCTAGGGAACTTGCTAGGTTGTAGTGATTGACTCTGATTCTGTCATTGGTCGCATCCATTGGCAGCACTGGTAAAGCGTGGCTGCTCTGTGCATTTCTAAGCAACTTCAATTTACTAATTCAACGACAGAGCCGCCATATTGGAGAATTGATTTATCTCGAGTCCGCGTCTCTGCGTTTCATTCTAACGCTTGATATTTGTATATACGCAAATGTGTTTCATGGAGAAGAAGACGCGCTAACAACTCACTACCTGTTTGTGGAAGTAGCTCTTCTTAATCCGACGTTGAAGAGGAGGATTGGAACGCCGCCAGGCTTCGAGCATCGAGTATTGTGCAGCTTCTAATTTCCACACGTTACCAAGATGATGTACACGGTAAATAAGCCAACTTTTTTTTTTTACTAACACGATACAATTTTCGATTACTCAATATCCAGTAAAGGACTTGATTAAGATACTTTAATGCTCGATATTTTTGGGGTCTAGGGGACTACGGCGTCGCAGGACACGAGGTTCAGCGATAAAGAGAAGAAACTTCTAAAGCAAATGAAGTTTGGGGATTCTCTGACACAGAAGGTAGATACTTATCCGCCATTATAGCTTCAATATTTCAATAACTAATAAGAAGTTTGCTTTGCTATCAGAATTCATATATTGTAGTGCGCAGTATATCTAGTTACAGTATGCCATCCGCGTCTCATAACGTGGTACACTGGACAGTACAAGGGCAAGGGGTGCGTAGTTCACTGTCACGTGACATGATACACCTGAAGTAGTAGTGGTACTCTTCTCAGCGAATAGGGACAATGTGTGTGCTCGTTGCGCCTGACCAATCAGACAGCGTCTTTGCAAATTCCTTTTGCATTCCTTCCAAATATCACGTTATGAAGCATGGACACATAAATGTTTCAGCTGCAGCGGTTTCAGTTAATCAGTTTGGAACTCTGTAAAAATTAAATCTGTACCGTATGTGTTTGTTTCACAGGTGGATATGAGCAAAGTAAAGCTCGACGTGATCAAACCATGGATCACCACGAAGATCACGCAGATCCTGGGCATGGAGGACGACGTTGTGGTAGAATTTGTATATAACCAACTGGAGGAAAAGGTAAGGGACTTGCATCGCTTCAGATCTTCAGTAGAGTTTAGTCCGAACTACGAGGTAGACTAAAGTTATAAACGAACTATGAAATGCGTTCACTTGGCTTTTTCCCCTCATCATAGGATATCGATAAATACACATTATTTCAGCACAAAGTTTTGTAACCAGTTACAAAATTCACTATCATCCAAAATCTGCACGAAGTGCTAATTTTGGAGGTGAAAAGCAAGGAGGCAGAATTACCATTAATTAGTCATGCTTGCCTCATTGTTTTTTGTTTCTTAAATTCTGAAAAAAAAAACAAAAAAAAAAGATAAAGATTATCATCGTTCCCGTATACGTCCTGTGTGTCCTGTTTTTATCTCTCCGAAAACTGTCTCCGTTTCCGAGCAAAATAATCCTATATATTAATCCAAAACATACACATACACACACACAAAAAAAAAAGAGAAACTCTGATGTAGCTGATCCTGCAACACAGTGCCCATGTACAAGCAAGTTCTTATCACGTATGTTTGAATTCCCCGTTAGTATAAGTAGAGACCGTTGGTGGGGCTCAACCCTATTGTCCAAATGGCATTCGGATGTGCTCCTCTCTACATCCGATTGGCCGCCTTTCTATCAGCCGTCCAACGCTAGCCGAGGCGAGCCGGTGTATATCAACGTCGTCTTAGAACCACTGCTGAAACTTCAGCCTCGGCAGTTCATCGTCCACCGTTCATCGTCACCGGCGTGCTCGCAATAATCTCTTCACCGTCGAGCTGTTGCCGCACTTCTCGCCCTTAAACGGAGCTCTGCCCGAGGTCTTCTACCCTTCTGCAGATGTCTACGTTGCCGTAATCGCGTCGTCTACTAGCTGCACCGGTCGCCACCTTCGTGGCTGCCTCGCTCGAGGTGGTTACCTGCCGAGGCCACACATCTGCAAAAGCTGTGGCACAGCTTTCTACCACCATCGAACCGCCTGTAGCTGAAGCCATGTCACCGACGAATCATCCTGCCTGGACAGGAGGCCTGATCGGCTCCAATGGACACCACCACAGCCTGAAGTACCTTCGACCACCTGGACGCAGATTTCTTTGGTCATCGTACCATCCATTACGGCCAGAAGAACCCAGGGAACTTGCAGGTCTTTCGATGCTGGACGCGACTGAGTCGTGGACCACGCCGGAGGTATCTCTACTCGGTTTGACACTGTTTGTCAACGTCACAGGTTGGTGGAACGGTGTTCCTTCTCTCTATTAATCCGTTCAACTTTTCAGCTAACATGTACTTATGCGTTTCAGCGACTCTCTGCCCTCGCTGGCAGAGTGTTTGTCGAAGTTGTGAGAAGGTATTAATATAATTCTGTGCTATTTGTGCGTTTATCGATCGGTGTAATGCCTTTTTTTTTTCTTGGCGTATCTTCATTGTTAGCGCAGACGTGAAACCGTGAGGAGATTCACTGTTGGCGGTAAGACTCGAGGGGGAAAAGCAGTTAGTAGCAACATAGGGAGGTGGACACACACACACGCATACTCTGTTACCGATGATTACATATGTCGCGTAACGTTTCTGTTGCGTTCGTCGCATTTCAATAGCAAAATCGAACGCAGCGACCATTTTGTTCAGTTGTACAGAGTGGCAACGGATGATACCGGTCTACTATGTATTTTACAGTTCCCGGATCCACGAAAAATGCAGATCAACCTAACGGGCTTCCTGAACGGCAGAAATGCCAGGTCTTTCATGGGCGAATTATGGGACCTTTTGGTCTCCGCTCAGGAAAGCGTGACCGGCATACCAGAGGCTTTCTTGCAACAGAAAAAAGATCAGATTAAAAAACGTTTGGTGATTATCAACAATTTTCGTCGTCACACCTTTTTTTTTCTCTCTCTCCACAAGTATTTTCGTTTTGCCACGTGAAGTAGACCGCGAGTAGAGTTGAACAATTGAACGGCTGAATTTTAACATTCAGCAGGAATATTCAATCGAATGTTTTCTTGACGCACGAGGTTCAGTTTAGGTTTTCCATATTTGATACTTGATAGAACGAACAAGTGGAGTTGTGGTGTATATTCTAACCCTAAACGTATCGAATTAGGAGGAGCAAGAGAAGCTGCAAGCTTCGTTGGCTGAAAAGGAGAAGGAGAAAGAGAGGGAGAAGGAGAAGGATGAAGCTGAGAACAAGATAAAGAAAGAGGACAAAGAACGTGGCTCGTCGAAGGAGCGAAGAAGAGACAGAAGCAGAGACCGTGACAGAGATAGGTATGACTCTGATAATCTGTATCAATTCTTGGTTGCGGATTATAGACGAAATATAATATAATAACTTGCATTATTATTCACAGAGGCAAAAGGAGTCGATCGAGAGATCGGCACAGAGACCGCGACAGATCTAGTCGCAAGCGACGATCAACCTCGAGGTCACCTAGCAAGAATTCTGTAAAAGACAACGGAAAGGAAATGCCGGAGGTGAAGATTGAACGGGAGGATTCCCCTCAGCCCGAGAACGCTATACCACTTATGCCAGTGAAGACTAAACCGTAAGTGTCCCTGTTTAACTGCGCGGCGTAATTAAAGATCATACATCAAGGTCTGTCAACAGGGAAGCTGCTGTCGCGATATCCCGATTGCAAGCGAAGCTGATGAGCATCGCTGACGGGAAGAAGAAGAACAATCGTACTCCGTCGCCGGAGGCACTGGAGAAAGCCAAGAAGTCTCGATCCAGATCCAAGTCCCCGATAAATCGTTCGAAAAAGTCTCGATCGAAATCGCCGAGTCGCGACTCGAAGACGAGACGATCAAGATCGCCTACGTCGAAATCGAGACGGTCTCGCTCGAAGTCAAGATCCAGACGATCCAGGTCTCGATCGAAGTCAAGACGCTCGAAGTCCAGGTCGCAGGACCGTTCTAAATCAAGACGCACGAAATCGAAGTCGCCAAGGTCGCGCTCGAGGTCTCGTTCACGGTCGAAAAAGTCAAGGTCGAAGAGCAACGACCGAAGTAAGTCTAGAAAGTCGAGGTCTGATTCGAGCGACTCCAGATCGTCGAAGTCCCGCTCGAAATCGCCCGATAAGAGAAAGGATAATCTCGATTCCAGCAGGAAGCGAGACGCGAGCACAAGTAGTAGCTCGGAGTCAGAGGAAGACAAGGGCGCGAAAGATAAGAACGATTTCGAAATTAGAAAGAAGAAGGACGGAGTGCAGGCTAAGAGATCCTATAGAAAAACTAATAAAGATGATAGTGGTAGCGAGAGCGACTCAAGTCGCGAACGGAAATCAGTGCCTAAACGTCGGAGCCCCTCGCCGAGGAAAGATAGAGGTCGATCCAAGGACAGAGATCGATCGAGGGATAGATCACGTGATAGATCGCGAGATAGGTCTCGGGACAGGTCACGAGACAGGAACAGAAGGTGAATAATTACGTGTCATAATATGTACGCAAATTAGGTGATCCCCGTATATCATTTTCAAACGTCACTAGCTGTACACCACAGCTGTACAGTCATTGTAAAATGCACATAGTTAGACATTTAAAAAAAGAAATTATAGATGTTTCTGCATTCCTCGAGTGAAAGTTGGAGGGATATTAACCATCAGGCAAATTTAATTTAGGAGATCCATGGAGAGGGAACGAGAGAGAAGACGAGAACGGGAACGAGAAAGGGAGCGGGACAGGCTGGATAGGTACAGCGGTAGCCGCAGCATGCGACCTCCGTCAGTGCGTAGAGCACCTAGCAGGAGAAGGTAATGTTAAATGGGTTTATTCGTACAAAAAAATTATTCGTCATTCGCGAATCGAATTGAATAATATCTGGGGACAACAAAGTATCTCAATCCTCGATTGCCAGCTACCGTCTCTGTATTCTCCGATGACTATAACAGAGACAACAGTAAAATGGAATTTTATGTCGGTTTATCGCAAATGAGTAGTATACATATTCAATAAATTCTTTTCGAAATCTTCGTCACGAATCAGTTTTCTATAATATAGTACAACGGGTTAAAAAGACGACCACCTTTTAAATATTGGACCATATGACTTGGATTTTTTTTTAAACGTTAGAATTTTTTAAAAAAATTAAAAAAAAAATAAAAAATGTTTTTTTTTTTTCAAATTACGAAGGCGTATGGTTAACACATTGCAATTGTTCCAGAAGCCCCCCACGTCGAAGTCCGGCAAGGTATCGACGAAGATCGCCAAGCCCTGGTGATAGACGCAGAAGAAGATCTCTGGACCGTAGGCGTCGATCATCGGAGAGGCGAGACAGGCGTCGATCTCCTGATCGTCGTGACAGCAGGCGTCGCTCGCCGGACGGCCGGGATCGATCGCTCAGGTACGATAGATCTTCCTCGCGCGACAGATCGAGTAGGCGGGACCGTTCCAGAGACAGGGACAGGAGAGATAAAGATCGGAGATCTAGATCCCGGGACCATAGATCTAGATCGAAAGATCACAGATCGTCGGTGGATCGTTCAAGAGACGAGAAACGGTCTCCCGATCGTGCGCGGGACACTAAGGACAAGACGAAGGAGAAGAAGGTCGAGGAAAAAGTTAAAAAATCAACAGATACGGGATCGCGAAAAGAATTGCGAAACGGAAGGTCTAAGTCGAGTAGCTCGGAAAGTAGCGAAAGTAGTTCCTCTAGCAATGAGGATGAAGCGATCAGGTGAGTGAAGTGGTTATACTCCGTATTTTCACATTTATGTTACAGACCTTACGATTGTCGGAGCGTAACACAGCTATGTTCTGTTTTCCCCGCTTAGCCGTGTAGAACGAAACTTCTGACATATTCTGACCAATCCTATACCCTTTGTCTGTGTGCAGAAAATCGCTCGAACGGAAATCGTCTCAAGAGAAACGGGAGCACACCGATGACAAACGCAAAGAGAAGGAGAAGCCCGTCAAAGAGGAGCCGATCAAACGACCCGAGAAGGACGTCAAGAAAGCTGAACCAGCGTCCATCAAGAAACCGGACCCCAGCGTTTCTCCAAAGAAACTTCAACCCGCTACTCTTCCTGTAACCAGACACAGAGTGAGTCGATCGATCTTCTTCGATCTTATTCCAAGAAAATACTTTATTTTTCCATCTATGTCTATTCTCTGCAACGTTTCAGTTTTCGAAGAGTTTATCACGCACGCCTTCGCCGTTTAAAAAGACTGAAGACATCATAGCTGCAGTTAAAGTTAAACAACCATCAAAGTAAGTGTGCTTCAGGCGGTTATCAGGTCGTCCTATAAATAATGTGATTCTTTTTTTTTTATTTTACCTTACCCATAAATATCAAAGGAATCTGGCTCATGATTAATTGTTATTTGCAGAGACGATCACAAAGAGGAATCGCCGAAAGAAGAATCGAGCTTCGCCTCCGGAGACGCTTTCCCTCTGAAGAAGGATGACAAATCAATAAAGTCGATCAAAACAGTGGCAGAAGAGAAAAAGTCAGGCCAGAAGGCGTCGGAGCCTGTCCTCATAAAGAAACCCGTCGAAGTGGCCAAGAAATCGAAGAGAGAAAAACGCGATGGTTCTACCGACTCGAACGACAGTGAAAGTGAAGGTATATATATGAGATTTTTAATCACTTCAAAGTGCCGCTTCAGTGGAGTCTCATGTTTTTGATGTTATAGGTAAGAAGAAGTCGAGGAAGATAGAAAAATCTAGGAAATCTAGAAAAGCTTCTACGGACGACGAGAAATCTGACAAAGGTGGTTCCAGCTCTGACTCTGAGGAAGATAGGAAACATGTGGAAAAGAGCAAGAAGATTCGGGACACTAATCGAGGAGGTAAGGTTTTACGTAATTTATTAGCTCAGTGCAAAAGTTCGCACCTGATTTCTCATTAAAATACAACCACGGATCAGACACAAACTTTTGCAATGACCTAATATAAATAATAAAATTAATTGTATAATTTATAATTTGATTTACTTTGTTAGATTCGTTAGACGAACGTAGCAAAGACAAGAAGGATAGAAAGCGGGATGCTAGCGAGAACGAGCCTCGTAAACGATCAAAGAAGGAGGCGGAAGAAGATACTAAGAAGTCGAAGAGATCAAGGAAGGACTCGTCTTCTGGTGACGAAGATCAGAAAACGAAGAGGGGTAAAAGCGAAGATGATAGATCTCGGTTACGAAAGTCTAAGAAGGATTCTAGCTCGGACGACGAGCCGAAGAAGACTCGAAAGAGGAGAGACAGTTCTTCGGATGATGAGAAATCGAGATCACGAAAGTCGAGGAAAGACTCGACCAGTGACGATGAAGGAAAAGTCCGCCCAAAGAAATCCAAACGAGATTCGAGCACAGACGATGAGGAAGTGGGTGAAAAGGATACGAAAAAGAAGAGGAAAGCCGACGACAGTTCGGACGAAGAGAAGGTGAAGAAGAAACGTAAAAAGAAGACTAAAACTAGTACCAGTGAATCGGAGGTAGTGTAATTATTTTTTTGATTTGTGTTTATTTTTAGGAAAGATTATTTATCTGTTGTGACTTGTGTTCTCAGGAGAGCGAGGTGGAGGAGAAGAAGAAGAAGAAGGATAAAAAGCACAAGAAACACAAGAAGCATAAAAAACATCGAAAGCACAAAAAGAAGAAGGTTGCAGACTCTGATGAATCCGATGTAAGTGAGGGAAATACTGAGGAACTGGAGAAAAAATTACGGGAAAAGGCATTGAAGTCGATGAAAAAGGGTCATAGTATAGAGAGAAGTGATTGAAAGAGTTCGGTATGATTTATTACGAGGCGTGTGTAATGTGTGTATACCTCTGTAATGCAATGCACTTGCTCTAACTGTATCACCAATGCGTGTTTCCGTTCATAATTAACGATAATAGGATTTTATCCTATCACGATATTGTGCAAAAACAAGTTCGGCATTCTTGAAAGTTCATCATTCTGAGCGAGTCCTAATTTTTACAAACCTTAAACTTAAGCTTACTGTTACGGAGTGGATAGTAAAATGTTTGTTTTTTTTTTTGACTTAGCGAAGTGGAAACAGTATCATATATCTTATTATAGTAGGGACAGAAATTTCTCGTGCCACTTTCATGTACGATTTATACATTTTTCAAAACGTGTCGATACGATCAAGTAAAGAGAAAGTATCACCGTTAGTTCAGACATTGATTTTATGAATTATTGTGGAATATTATTGTATTGTTCATTGTATAGTACGATGAATTTAGTTAGTAAATCTAATTTGTGTAAAAATAAGTTTCAATCAACTTATACATATTATGACAAGAAAAAAAAATAAAATACGCCTTGAGGAAAAATATTATTGCCACCTGTTATTCATGTCATGTCTTTTTACAGTAAGGAAAATTTATTTACAACTTGGCCAACATAGATTCCCAATCAGGGGAACATATAAGCGTATTATTAACTGGTCCCAGATTTATCAGATCACCAGTTAACTTTTCTGTGTCTACTTTCGCAGCGATAAGATCCTGAGGAAGAGTATCGTTTCAGTAACTGTACAGTTTCTATATTTCTAAATACGTACCTGTCGAAAGCTATGCCTGGATCCTAGGTCCACGATCAAATTGTTCTCTCCTAACACTAATCGCGACTTTCCAGACTTCAGAATTTGCAATTTTCCTAGAATACCGGGTTTTAAACTATTCAAAGTACAAAACTCTGTCTCCAAAGTAGCTGTATTTTCTTTCTCCTGGTTCGAACTGTTTGGGCGAGTCGGCCTAGCGTCTTCAGCGCTTCCCACGAAACCAGGTAAGCAGTCTGGAAACTGCAGATTGTTTATTATAATCGCAACCATGAGAACAAATACACTTAATTTCGCCTGTCCAACCTGTATCAAAATGTACGAGTTCGTCTTGTTTTCGATCATCTGTGGAATGCTATCCAACTCTTCTTTCGGTTCCATGTTCAAGTTGGGTGCCTTGACTTTAACTTCATTTTTTGATGGTAACACTAAAAATAATAACAATATAACGTCATCCTAAGTAAAAGCAAAAGTATACTTACCCTCTCCATTCTCTAATATAGTTGGTTTCGTATTTATTTCTTCTTCTTCCTCAACATCTAATTCCTGTTTAATTTCTTCTTTGTGCATCTTTGCTGTAACAACTAAATGATAAAATTCTTAATTCTATCTCTGTATTCATAAGTATATTGATAATAGACACCTTTGATCATTGGCAAGGTAACGGGTCCATTATCAAAATCTTCAGGCTCTCCACTATCAATAAAATCATCCCTCAACAATAACTTCAATTTCTCTTCTTCTTCAGCTTTATCAATGCTGCGATTTAGATCTAATTTTGGTTTTTCTAAGGCTGTTTGTGAACTTCTGTCACTGTCTCCACTGCCGCCGCCGCCGCCACCGCCACCACCACCACCACCACCACTGCTGCTGCGTTTTCCTGGAGTGCTATTTATTCCAGTGGACCAAATACCGCTAGACTAAAATAACAAAGTAAATGTAGAACAAGAATTTGAAGGTATCATCTGTTCATGAAAAGAAGGCGCACGTTTCAAAAGCAGGGCAACAGGGGATCTCTGAGGTGTGTAGCGTGACATAAGGATAACAGTTAGTGGAGCGTACATCTCTATAAGCTTCCATGCACCTTCTTTCCATGGACGAATGATAAATAGGGCCATTGTGTTAAAAATGATGCTTCGATGTACCTGTATCAAATTGCTAGCTCTTCCACGTCCTCTGTCGTTTCTACCTCTGTCTCCTCTTCCACGTCCTCGAGCATTGTCTCTACCTCTGCTCGGTTTTGCAGAATCGCCTGGCGATGCATCCCTATAAAAACAAAAACATTTCATTAATTATCAGCATCAATTAGACCTGGTTTCCTCACTACTCACTCTTTCTTTTTCGTTCTCTGAGCATTTAAATTTGGTGTGTACACCTTTTTAGTCTTTTCTGTTTTTATACTGCCCCCTAATGTCAAGTCCCTCGGCAGACGGAACGAAGTTAGTCTAGTGGTAGACGTTGTTGGCAGGCCGGGTTCAGTTTTGATGTTTCTTATGGGAGCCGGCATTGAAGTTCCTGGCTCAATTTTGATCTTCACGTTTCCCGGCAGTGTGTTATGGTTTGAATTGACAGATTTGTCCGAAGCCATTGTTGACGATTGTTGACCAGAGTTGCCAGCAGAGTTGCTAGCAGTTGTTAAATGCAGGGGAAAAATGGCCGCTGCCGGATAACGTGACGTATGTAGTAGTTTGTGGAGGAGATGTCACTATTGTCGCGACGCTTCTATGGCGGTTACCTTATCTAGTACAACCGTCAATGTTAAAACTAACAACTATATTTTAGAAAGTAAGAATAGGATCAGAATAGGCAGTTCACAGAGAAAAGTAGAAATGACAGCAAAGTAGAATTTATGAGGATTCCTTCACATCGAGGTATAGAAGAAAACGAGGCAGTGGATCGGTTAGCAAAAGCAGCGACAATAACCGATTATAATGAACTAATTAAAAATACTCCATACAGACTTTAGGCAAATATGTAGGGAACAAATGTGGAAGGAATTTCAAGATAATCTCAATCACCAGTTTAGTACAAAAGGTATATTTTACTATGAAAGATATTATGAAACAAGAAGAAAACCGTGGTTTTACAAAAGAGGAATGCCGAGAGATGTAATTGTAAGAGTTTGCAGATTAAGATCAAATCATTATAATACTAAAGAATCACTAGTTAGAAAAGGTATATTAGAAAGCACGGAATGTGATTGTGGAAGACCTGTAGAGAGTATGAACCATATTTTATGGGACTGTCCAATATATGAAAAGGGTGGACAAAAATTTTGTGTAAAATTGAGAAAAGTTAACATAGAACCAGCCGTAGATGTAAATTATTTTTTAAGCGAACCAAAGACAAGTATAAGAGAAAAAAATATATATATAGGAAAATGTGCACCATAGTACGTAAGTCTAATCGTTACGTACATAGGTATAAGAGAAGCATATATTTGCGGCTAATGGGTCCGAGTGGACTCAAGTCTTTGTATTATTGTTGTTAATAGAAAAAAAAATATGGCGGTTACCTCCTACGCCCGCCAGCAGATGGACGATTAGACAACACCTTTCTCGTTACTACCTGTGTCCCGTCACCGATCCCTGTATATACCATCCTTACGATTTACGATATTCCCGCGTTTAATATCGGGCGTGCTACATAGTCTTACGTCTTACTGACTTTAGTCATTGTTCTGGCATTGCTGTAGTTAACAATAATTGTCTCGCAAATGTGAATAAAAAAACGTGTATGATCGACTGTCAGTAAGACGTTGCCTTCTATATTCTCGAGTATTTATTTCGTAAGTCACTGTCATGTACTTTCAGCACAGTGCATCGTACCTAACCTCAAAAACGAGCACTGTAACGAGTTAAAACGGATTAAATGATTTTAGTTAGATTACGCAAATGTCAAGTGTATAACATTAAGATGGAAAATCATGTTGTGTAGTTTTGTAATATCTTTCGAAATTTCAGATACACAACAGATACGTCACCACTTGTCGCGCATGCGCAGCCATACAGTTTGCTTTAGTTGCTCCGAATTGAATTTACAGTGCGGTAATAGCTCCGCGATGATTGATTAATTTGAATAGTTTGAGTAATTTATTCAAGTTATTTAGTAGTTAAAGAGTTTCGTTAATACTTGGAGATGATCATTCTACAAGAGAATACATTACGAAGGATAGGTAATAGATTCTAAACAGTTCATGTTTCGAATTTCGGTATTATATTTTTATCGCGACATATGTAAATATTGTAATTTATATATTCTGCTAATATTTAATGTATAGATTTAAGAAGAATGCATTTTTTCCGCGGAAATTTACGTGTTGCACGTGCAAACAGATGCAAGGCAAGAAGCGCGAATTTTTTAAATTGACGCAACATGGACGCCATTACTGGCGTCTTCTTTGATGTCTTTCGGTCCTATCCAGGTACGCTCACTTTTCCTATAGATTCTAAACAATTTCATCATAATCCTTGTGGTAATTAAATTATGTGGAGGAAGGAAGCATTGGTATATAAATTGTCTTAAAAAACCAGAAACCCAGTTAACCTGTTTAACGAGTAGGACGGGTTAACTCGTCGACTATAATAACCGATATCATCCGATAGGTATCACCATTTTAAATGGTTTATTCCTGTAATTTCATTAATCTGACTTTCCCCCTTCTAATCCTCCTTTATTTTCTCTTCCATTTTCTTTTATATTTCAAACTCATTAGCCGTATGCAAGGATTCGCTATCGCAACAGCAGGTATACATATTATTGGTTAATAATTATTAGGATTAGAATTAATAACGGTGGAATTCTCTATACCAATTTATAGGAGATATAGGAAATATTTAAGGTATTTCATGATTAATGGTTACAATTGAAATATTTATAATAATTAACAATCACAACTGAAATACTTCATTATTAATTGTAGTTAACGGCCAGCGAGTACTGTTGAAATATTTGATTATTAATTGCAACTAACGATTAGCCAGTACAGTTTAGATAATTGATTACCAAATTCCAATAGAATATTTGCAATTGATAAGAAAATTACATGTTTGTTTTATTACACTTCTCTGCAATTCGAAAGCAAAGTGACACGTTATCATTATTACTAATACAATTTTTTTCTTTCGGATGAAAGTCCTATGAATCCCCAACTATTCAGACAAGTCTTTAACTTATTAATATACTGCGGATTTCACGCATGTACAGCACTCTTAATTTTTCAAATCTCGGCCTAGAAAAACATTAAAAAAAAGCTTAACTATATTTCTATTTCCAGGATGGTAGAGTCTTTAAAAATTGCTAATTTGCACAAAGATGCGCAGTGTAATCATTACTTTCTCCTTGCGGCTACCGATTGTAACTCATTGCTATCGTCGAAATAGGGTATCGCAGGAGCGACGGGCGTCGTGAACGGCCCCAGCACCAGGAGTCGACGGCGGGTGACGATGTTTTCTGGCCGGCTAGTAGCGGTGACATGGGCAGGAGAACAGAGTCGGTGTGATGAGGTCATCGTATGGTTTTTTAGCGGCGGCGGCAGTCGCGACGTGGAGCGCCCGAACGCCGGCTGCTACGTCGAATCCTGCGGCGGGGTCACGCTTGCCATGTGCGAATCCGCGACCTATAATCTGCCACGAGTCGCGAGTGCAACGTGTCCTCCTGGTCGTAAGGTGTCGGCGGGATCTTTGCTCGAGCTACCCGGTCCATTTACTGCCGGCAATTAGGCCTGGGCCCGTTTCAATTTACCGGTTCGACGGTTGATCACCGTCGGCGCAGATCGTTGATCACCGGTGAGGAGGCTTCTCGCCGGGCCCGAGAGAGCGCCTGGTTTTCGAATCGACCCGTGATTTCTACCCGGTTAGACGGATGACCGATTTAAAAGGCGACGCGGTCAACTACGCTCTTAAACCTGTTTCTACTCCCCCTCGGACATGGAACACGTCGAGTTTTCGAGTAGCTGGCTGCCGCGGTATCTGTCCGTGGTATCTTTCGGTCCCCGGAGTCCTTTCTAGCATCCGTCTCGCATGGAAATCTATCCGCGTGAACCGGTGGCCCGCGCGAGTACAGTATCTCCGATTCGAGCGGCCTTGTTGCGTCGACTACACCGCGTACGGATTATTAGAAATATTATAAAACACTGTGCGACGCGTGCCCCATAGCGAGAGGTAGTAGGACGTACAGATAAGCCCCGCTGCAACACGTTGGCCACGTTAACACGTTGTTGAATGCTCCGCGAATTTTGCGTGCTTCGCGCGAGTTTCGTTTATTTCTTTCGCAGAAGTGATCACCGTTATTAAGGACAATTGTTAGTTGCTGGATAACGTAGGTCTCGACTTACACTACAATCTAGTTCGTTTCGGCAATAATAAATTGATGATTAACTTGATGATAATCGTACTAATACAATGGTGCCGGTCATCGGTGACCATCGTGGCGTTTGTGTGAAGAACGAAAGCATGTACAGAGTGGAGCATTTAAATCAGGTCGGCCGAATATCTCGTTTGCTATTGATGATAGAAGAAAAGTGTGCCAGATCAACGTTGGATTCACCGGGTTTATAAACCGGTGTGATTAATTTTTTTTTTAGAGGTGGAAGTTTAGAGAAAATGTAAAGGTCAACTCTGTTTTTAAACGGAGTGACGTGTTTTGATCTGTTGTTTGTGTTAGCATTCTGTTAGTAAGTTCTAAGGCGACTATGACGACCTACATTGTGAAGGTCGTGCAAGGTCGCCCAAGGTCAACTTGTAAGATATATCAGCTAAATAGAAAATTTCTCCATTTGATACATTTGTTAGCAGTCGATTTTAAGACAACAGGGGTTTCGTGTTGTTCTTCTGCTATTTTTACAATTTTGCAATTCACCTACTTGAATCGCAAATGAAACGCGAACTTACTCTCATAAATGCATAAAGTTCTATACTCTGGTCGTAATAGAATGAAAAACATACTATAGGAATCAACTAAAAATGAACAAAATCTCTTCTGTCAATTCGAGTCAGACAAAAGACTAGCCTCAGACCGGTGTAGGACCGCAAAGGGTTAAATGCTCTACCCTGCATAAGAATTAACACTTCATCTACCGCATGCTCATTAATTCCTTCCACTGTAACGTCGATTCAGGCTCGTGATACAAGTTTTGTGCTAATTACTAATTTCTTTTAAACCGGAATAAAATTATATTTTGTCGTTGCCAATACGTAGTTATTAGAAAATAATACACAGGTATCCGGGAGATACTTTTACAATTTTTCGGGATCAATTTTCTTTTTCTTCTAGGCAACAATGAACGACAAAGAAATTCGAATCACTGCAGTCGTAAAATAAATCATGGCACACGGTGTTAACAGGCTTTTCAATAATTGTGCTATACCAAATGACGGCTCAAAAATGTTTGTTTACGCAGTAATCTCAAACGAAATGATTAGATTACGTTGTTGAAGGCGAGTTGTTGCTTTGATCGAAGTTTCCGCGTTGCCGTCAAAGAATCTATTAAAAAACTCTCAATCATGGACCATAGACTTCCAAAAATTATGGAACGATTACCGGTAGATAATGTGTAACACTAATAACACTAAACGTGCCGAGCTTCGAAAGAGAACAGTACACATTGTCTTTCAACATCGACGATATTGAGTTTACCTGAAACAAAAAATCTGAAATGGACTATTCGACCGGCGATGGCACGTTCGGTGTTAACACGTTGTTGACCGGCAATTTTACGCAGGAGATATTATTTCGTAATTAAATGTAGAACTAAAACAATCTAATGTAGACTAAATTCAATCTAAACTTCGCTAAACTTTATTTATACATAATGCATTCAAATAAAACTTTAGACATATCTTTTATAGAACTTTTTATATCCTTTTTTGGTATGACATTGTCCCAACAACGTTCGGTCATGAAAACACGAGTTAACTCGTGACCGGTCGGCAACGTGTTAAGTGACTTGCTCCAGCGAGGTACTCGCGGCAAGTTATCAGTAGTTTGAAATTGCGTGCGAAATCGACAGAATCCGCGGATCTGGAGAGGGAGGGACAGCTGCTCCGAAGGATAGCACGTGTTCCCAGGGTGGCCACGTGTGCGCAAGCGCGAAACCTAGAGGCTCGTTCGCCGAGTGTTCAAATCTCTTATCGGGCAGGCCGCGAAGCGTGGTTCTCCACGAGGCGTAGTCCAGAGTGAACGTTAGTTGGTTCTCGTATGTCGTCGTCGACGCGATGCCACCGGATCCACGCAGTATCGAATTCTCGCTCGCTCGCTCGGGAATCGATAATCAGTCGGCGAAAAGACCTTGAGATCGTTCGCGATCGATCAAGGATCGGGAATCTTGACGGACCTCGCCTCCTCCGTCGGTGCCGTATCATTATCTCGCGGCCTCGCGCCGCGTCTACGATTCGTTCCGGTGCTTTCGGCGCAATCACGGGGATTCGATGCTCGACGATATACTGTAAGAACGAGACCTTTGTTTCGAAGGTTCGCGCGCACCCGCGCGCGCCCTTCCTTTCTTTTTTCTTCGTCGAGCTGTCGTTTCCTCTATCACAGCTCGCGATTCTGTAAAACCCGGCGCGAACAGTAGTCGACGCGTTCTCTGCCACGTTGATCATGTGCGGGAGGCACGATTCGATAAGAATTCATTTTTCTTCTGTACGTTCGCGTCGATCGAATTAGATTAGGATTTTATATACATGTTTTGAAGCGTTGAAGGTGTAGCGACAAAGTTCAAGTTTGCAGATCCGATACGGTTGGCTAAATTTGTTTGATTTTGTGCGAATTTGAAGACGGTGGGTCAGCATACAACGTGTTAGGAAGATTTGCTTCTTCTTCGGAATAGGGTAGATCTCTTGAACAGCCTGTCGTATAATATCGAATCGGATTGTGACGGACAGACGGTCTTTATGCAAAATAAAAACTGCCCGTGTCAACTCCAAGAGCCTGGGGCCAGATAGGCATTCGTAATTTTAACAAGCTGAAAATAATAGATTGGCATTCTTAAATTATTCTATCCTTTTCACCGTTTCAGATTGAATCTACTCGGTTTTAACCTCAATAATTGTAAAAAACACATTGTTGACCGGCAATTTTACGCAGGAGCTATCTAATGTCACCAGATATTATTTCGTAATTAAATGTAGAACTGAAACAATCTAACTAAACTTCGATAAACTTTATTTATACATACTGCATTCAAATAAAACTTTAGACATATAACTGTTATATAACTTTTTATATCCTTTTTTGGTACGATATTGTCCCAACAACGTTTGGTCATGAAAACACGAGTTAACTCGTGACCGGTCAGCAATGTGTTAAATATCGTCGACGAGGAAATAGAAGTCGACTTCGTTTCGAAGCGAAAGGCTAACATACTTGTGAGATTGCGACCCGGTATTACAGGGCCTAGGAGTTAAGGGTAGTTTCACGGAGATCCCGAATATTGGCATAAACGCGTGGCAAGATCGTTAATCGCGGGACGCGTTGTGATTGCGTTTCCAGGACCGGCGAATCCGATCGGGTTGACGACAACCCTCAGTAACGCTCGGGTGGATCTACGGTGTTTTGATCGGGTCGGATGAGATCGAGGCTCGATCGTTCGGAGCAGGGGGCAAGGTGCGAACACGTGCTCGACCTCCCGATCGAATTCGAGGGATCGGAAGAGGCACGCGAGTCGTTTCCAGTTGTCGCGCGGACGTGGACGAGGATGCGTCGAGGCGGCTCGTAGCTGCTCGGACCCGGTTTCAAACGGTTTTCACGTGTCCCGTGGGAACGTGGTCGCGTTTCCCGCGTGCCAACCGCGTGTCCGAGGCTCGTCGGGAACCTCGGCACCCAGAACACAAGGCTGTGAAACAAAAAGAAAAAAAAAACAAAAATAATAAAGTGACGGGACTCTCGAGCCAGTGACAGTTCCGTCGAAGATGAACGGTGTACAGCGGATGCCCACCGACGCGTTCGACGTAAACGTGAGTTTTGCAATCATAGTCTATTCAACTTCCATTCAATTACACAATTACACTACCTGCCGGAGAGTCTGTTCGGATTTTTATCCCACATTGTCTTTTACAGTGTTTATTCTCCTAGCTCTGCCAACGCTCTTATTAAAAATAAGAGGCCGATAAGATCGGTCACTTACTCCGCTTTTGTCAAGTATGGTTACCATCGTTCGGAAATAATTCAGCACACAAGCGCACACTTTCAAAATGAGATCGAACATTTAAAGGGTTAATCAAGTACCTTGTTTAATTTAACACCGTGAAAGAGTTGCATGGAGTTGTATACAGTCCTGTCTCGGTAACTGTAATGTTTTCATTGTTACTCCGATTGTTCTGTTAATAAAATTTATATATTTTATTGTCTACTTTGAGTCACTATCGTGGCCATCCTGACAGTCTAAAGATAAAACGGTTGGTTCTTATTATTTTCTATAGATACTTTAATCCCTTCCGCACTGAACATCCTCGATTCCCAGAAGGAAATTTAGCGAGTCAAGAATCTGTGGAATTAAAATCGACTTGCTCATATAAATGATTTTTTAAAATCGTTTAGAGCCTAACCCCGTTGCGGTGTGTAACATGTTGAACATTGTCACATTGATCGCATGCAGATGATCAAATCCTTCATAACAATTCGGAAATCGATTAAATCAATTTTCATTAGAATCTTCAGAATTTCATCGAACGACATCGATCTCATATTTCTGGAAGTAATTCGGTATGATAGACGTGTAAAACATCGAGGCACATAAATCGGTAAACGTACGTATGCCAATGCAGTCGATTGACCCATTTGCATCGCTAGTAGACTGCGGTTTTTCGCATTAATGGGAAAAATGAGTTGACGCAATTTAAAATAGTGTATCAAACGAATTTAAGACTGTCGAAAGAAAGAAATTTCAATACTGTTTCTTGCGATTGGTACAGACGATTTCTATTTCGCATGAAGATCCGCAGTCGAAGCATTACCGTAGTCTTCGGAAGTTTCTTTGTATTCTGAACTTCTTCTCCTTGCACTCTGATTCTTCCTTGTAGCGCAAACAGATTGAACGTACAGGCATACAAATGACTAAATTTGCGCATACCGTCGCCGTCGATCGAGCGGCGGGTCTCGAGAATCGTTCTAATTAGCTGTCGGCGAGAAATAAGACAGCGCCGACACACGACAGTCGTTTTACGCGCGCGTCTCGATTTATAAGGTTATCGTCGCTCGGCGACGTAAATCGAGACAACGAAGGCTGCTTAAAAAAAGCATCGTTTGACATGTGTACACGTAATCGTGTCGACCTTGGCCCGTGTAACCCAGTACATAAGCCGGCCTTGAACGGGGTCGTTACTTCTCGCAGAAACCGAACGATCCGCACACTTATAGTTTCTATCGTTCTGCCTCTGCCATGCCACTCGGGTTCTCCCGATTGCGCCTATCCGTGGCCCCGATAGCCGTTTTCCCGCGGCAAACACATTTTCCCCGCAATGCGGCTCGTCCTCATGGAAGCCACTCTCTTTTTTCGGCTGCAAACACCACCGGTATCGATCGAGTCCACTGGCAGAACACACCGATTTTCTTGGGACCTTCTCAAGTGACGCGATAAGCGATCGCTTTCGCGCGAAAAAAAAAAGAACTTCTGACGCTCGAATCTCACACTCCGGTGTCCGCCATTTCGATTCGACCTTCTACTTTCTGTTCCTCTTCCTTCGAGCTGGCCCTTCTAGGATTCCTCCCCTTCAAATCTGAGGAATCGTTTTCCAAAAGTTTATAGACACCTAACGCAATCCTCTTAACACCAAGCCACGGTCAAATGACGGGTTTTCTTTTATCCTACAATTACTACAGCTACGGAAAACAATGGAATAAATTTCCTTGCTGAATCACTGTCAATCCGAATACATTTAATGCTGTCATTTTTACTATAAGGCAACATTCTCTTTTAATGCTTGGCAGGTTAACACTAGAACTATCGAGCCCTAAACGTGAACATGTACTCCAAAGAAGAGAAATATTAAGAAATTTCTCGTGGAAACGTTTTCATAGTTTCACTAATCGCGAAAGAAAAAATCATCCGCCAGTCATTTCGACTGGTTCGGTAGTTCTAGTGTTGAGCAACCTAGTTCCACAAAAGTTAATGGAACGTGGAGGAAGAATTTACAAATTCTAGTCGATCTGCGGATTTCGATGCAAAATAACGATTCTCCGCGTCGTTGTAAGACACAGGAGCCAAATAATTTTCGTCTACTCATTTCTGTCACAAATCCATAAAATCCGCGGTCTATTTAGAATGGTTAGAAAGACCGTAAGCATTAGGTCACACCAAGTGACACTACAAGTCGACTTCGATTGACTATCTCTCTTTATCGTTGCATTTACACACGCGTGCTCTCCTAAAACGATGGAAAGTATATTCTACAATAAATATTATTAAACGTATGAAAATTCTGTTATTTTCTTTCTATTCAAAAACGGACAGAACTTTCCGGTAGACCTAATATTTTTATTCTTCAAGGTATTTGGCTAAATCGGACTCGGGGCATAGTTCTCAATCGATTGGTACACTACTTATACCCGCGCAACTATTTTCCTTTCTCGAATCGTGTATGTATATGGGGATTCGATCTAGGTGCCGGTCGAAATCGAGCTAGTTTTGCTGGCGATTGTTGGGAAGGTTTTTAATCCAGGATGTAATCGATTGGACGAAACGGAATGTCCTCGGGTCTCGTTACCAAGAGGACATCGATCGCGGCTGGATTTATACCGTGCAACCTCGCGTGTCGATCCTCCTAGCGGTGAACTTGCTAGAGCCCGTGGCTTCCGTGTCGCCTTTCCCCATGCAACTTTTCCGCAATGACCGCGAAACGGTGTTGCCAAAAACGAGCCTTCATCTCCGGTCAACGGAAACCTCAGAAAAATAGCTTTGAAACTCCCAACAGCGATTTAGACTCGTAACAGATTAGATTGTTTTAATTCATTTCCATATAGAGCAAACTCGTTCGCTGCAACGAACTAGGTGAATCAGAGGATATCGGTATTTTCAATTTTTTAAAGGAAATTTGCATTCGATGGGGAGAATGTTTGCTCTGTTCAGTGATAATATCCTTAAAAAGAAATATTAAATCCTACTTTGCAGTTATCGATATTTCCGAGAAAAGTATCCTATGATATAAGAATAATCCTATAATATAATATAAGATAATATAGGAAAATATCATTGTTTTTTCCGAGTTCTAAGACAATTTGTAACGCAGCGGGTTCGAGCGGAAAGTTTTAGTGGATCGAAAGTTTGAAGATCGCGCAGCGTTCAGACTTTTGCGAGTTCGTTGCCAGCGTCTTCTCGCGACGATAATCCTATCCTGTTAAGCTCTCTTTGGAGAGGGGAGAGGGAGGGAGGCGATTCGCGATGTAATTGAACGTTGCACGAACATCGAAATCCGCCTCCGTTCGCAGGGACTCTTGGGAAAGGAGAGAGAGTCGGCAGACGACAGTGACAACAACGACAACAACGACGACGATAAGGGAAACACGAGTACACCGGTGTCTGTCACCGCAGACCGGGTTCACCCATTTTCTCGTCTCTCGCCGATGGTCATCTGGAGAGCATTAATATTAGGTTGGCGCATGTAAAACGCCTCGCGTGACACATTAACCACGTGCTTTCGAACCGCGCGGATTTAATTAAGATCATTTTCAAACGGCTCCTTGAATCGTTTAACAAAAAGTGTCTGCAGCGTGCAATTCCCTGAACTGTGTCAAGGCTTGCAAAATTTAAGAATGTTAAAACAGGAGACACCGTGACATGTCATTTGAATTTAGAAATTCAAAAGATCAATGTAACTTACAATCACAGATGTTCAAATATTGTGACTTGAGCACAGATTCGTGAAAAACCGATGTTACAAGTATTATGTGGATTTCACGCAGACAAAAATCGATTTATTCCTCTTCTTATCGGTTTTATTAGGCCGTGAAAAATGGTATCGATACGCTTAAATTCTGGTAAACATTTAACTCGAAATTACAATCTGTCATTTTGCCATAAATGCCCAGAATCCACAATCCAGCGATTACAGTCTAATTTCGTGGGTTATTTTAAGATGGCACGGTGTTCAACGTGTTGTTCACGTTAATCGATCGATCTGCCATTAAGTAAGTATTTAAGTGGGGATCCGCTCCTCTTGTGTATTTATTTCCATAGTTTTTCAACGTGTTTATTATTGTTGGCGTGTTAGCATTCGGCAAGGGACAGGCAAGGCAGGCAGGCAGGCAGGCGCGCGTTTGCGTGTCCCGCGCGCGTACGTGCGCGTCGAACATAACGTGCAATTAGGTGTCTTAACACCGAGGCCGGTGCACCGTGGTAACGCGATACCTGCGCCAGCCTATGGCAACGCGACTCCATCGAGGCGGAGGTTGATTCGAGCTGGCCGGCACGCTAGATCCTCGACTTTGAACCCCTTAACGTTCCACTTGATTCCAGCGGGCGTAGGATTTATGAATTTCTAAGACTTCGTCGAAGCTTATTCCACTTGATTACCAAGTTCAAGTTGATGCTATCCTACTTCCTCGTGCCGGGAACTTTCCGCAGACGCGTGCTGGTTCGTGTTAGGGCTCGTGTTCATCGTGCAATTAAAACAATCGCTCGACGGAATGTCTCTCTTAGAGAAGAGATGTTAACGCATTATCTACCGGCGATTATTCCATAATTTTGTTGAACTTCTACGGCCCGTGGCTGCGGATTGTTTGATAGATCAGTCGTGAACCAACAGCTGACCTTCGATAACGCAATCTAATAATTTTGTTTTTGGGTTATTCCGTACAAGAAGATCTTCAACCCTCCTTCTAGCACGGCCGACGTTGGTAGGTTCAGTATTAAATAAAGTTTAGCGTGAAAGAAAAATGGGTGAAATATTTTCCTAGGATCTTTCGTGAAATTTCCGAGGAGCGTATGAAAGCCGAAGGAACTTGTTCAGATTTCAGGGGCGTTTGATCGGTTTAGAGATTCCCACGCGTCCGTGAGATCAAGCGGCATTTCCGCAAGGTTAATCGCGCGCCGGCGAAATTCTCTCAGAGTCATGGTGTCTGGCAGAAGCGTCTGAACGGTTGTAGCACACGGTGTCGGTCGCGGATTAAGGTTTCGCTCGTGTATAGATCGTGGAATTTGCGAGTCGCGCGTAAAACGAGGATGCGACGCGACGTGTCTCGGATGGGAATCAGAAGAAAAACGAAGAAGAAGGAGGAGGAGGAGAAGAAGAAGAAGAAGAAGAAGAAGGCCTAGTCCAATGTCTCCGAAATGCGATTTACGCAGACCGGTTGGACGATAACGTTACCCCTAGGGAGGAAGTTGGCGTAACCGATATAAATAGCGTTGACGAACGCCGTGCAATCTCGTAACGCGATCGCCCCGCGATTTCTCGCGCTTTTCGCCGTCGCTCTGGCCGTTCTGTCACGGGTCGAGAGCTGCTCTAACTTTCGAGACGCTCGATCGCTCCGTCGATCCTTTAACCGACTATAGAAAACCTCCTGACGATCGCTATAGCCGACAGGATGTTTTTCAGAGACGCTAATCGACCAGGAAGCGAAGAATTACGGTGACTCGTTGATCAAACAGCTCGCGGCGATACGCGAGTTCGAGGATCCTCTCGAAAAACGCTTTTCTATGCGTCATCCGCGATGTTTAGACTGTGGATCTTCGTGGATTATTTTTTGTTTGTTTTTCGAATTAGAGACAAGTTGTCGAAGGGTTGTGTTAGGTTCTAGAGAAGATCCGAATCGCATTGGACTTTCGCAAACAATTTAATGCAACGATCTTTAAGGAAGAAGATGATCTAGTATGTTGTTCGAAATTCGTGCTGACAGCTAATGGCTGCTCAATTTGAATGTAGTGAGTCGACAGAAAATTTTTAGATAACTTTCTAACCAGTAAGTTTAAGGCATAAGTATGTTAATACTTTTGTGTACAGCACAAAAAACTGTATAATCGTCGCGGTTGAAAACATCGGTTTCCATTAAAGAAAGTGCTGTTGCATTTTTTTGATACACAAAGGTGCACAAAATTGTTTGCATATTATACACTGTCCGATACCATTTCACTTTGATCGATAACAGTTTCTTGTATCTCCAACCGTTTAGAACGTACAGTTTCTTCTAATCGCGTGGAACACTCTATACACACGGAAAATTATTTCGATAATATCTCGTTAACTATTAGATTTAGGATATACGAAGGTCGATACATTTTTACGCAGAATTTGATGCTCTGTCGATTTACGATACAAAACATAGATGATTCCATCGAGAGAAGTCACGGTGACCTTGAAATTTCCGAATCGTCTTCACCCATGTAACAAATGTTAGCATCACAATATTTTCGACAAATTCAATACTTTTGTATAAATCATTTTTCCATGTTATTACAAATAACGGAAATATTCAAGTTGGTCAAATTCATTGATCTACCCTGTATAAATAATGGAAAGAGATTGCAGGCTTTATCGTTCCAAGAGTCACGCGACTAAAAAAATTTCCGAGAGGACCTATCGAATGTAAGATCGAGCTGACTCGCAGTCTAACCGAATTTCCTGGCGTCTTCTCCGGTTTCCGGTTTTCGATCTGCGATATCCTCGGTCGGTTCCTGTTTTGCGGGTATATCTCGACGGATACGCGATTGTCGGCCGCGGCGTCGGCGTGGACGCTAATTAAATTGGCGCGGCGAAGGATCTCGTTTCAATATTTCGCTTAGACGAGACTCGATCAGGCCGGCCAGCAAGGTCTCCCGTTATTAAGATGCAATAAACCAGTCGCGCGTGCGGCCACGCTCGAAGGCTGGCCGCCTCTATCTTTTAAAGTCCGAGTGAAAGCTGCGGAAACCCATTCGCCGGCTCCTTTTTCCTTTCCACGACTCTGCTCCCTCCCCCACCCCCCCGTTTCGTTCCGTTCCGTTCGTTCGTTTTCCTTTTTTCCACGATCGAACTTCAGTTTCGCGTTACTCGAGTCTCGAGGACTTTCACGAGGCCCTCCTCTCCCCCTCCCCTCCCCCGATCGTGTGTGCTTGCGATCGAGCGACAACAGCTACGTGACTGAAATCGAAGATCGAGACGTTCGGATCCGTCGATCGTTACGCGAACCGTACCGTCGAACTTCTTCTGTCTGCTCGCGGCCGGTTATCGGCCATTCCGGGCGTGCTTTCTGCACGCGCGTTTGATTTGCCGAACAATCGACGTCCAAACAACGGTTTAGAAAGATTCAAAAGCTGCACTTTTGCGTGCTGTATTTTTTAAAATGAAACTTGAATATTTTACATGTAACAGGCACCCGGACCGGTGCTGATGTCTGTAATATTCCTCGAGTTACAATTTTTCGAAGGAAAGCTATTCTTGCATCTACCGCAACTAGAAGGCTTCTCACTTTCTTGTGGACGTGGAAAAATTTATTTAAAACAGTTTCACAATTCTGATTTGACGTCTAGTATTTTTTCAACAAAACTTCAATGTTTCACACGTAAAATGCACTTGGTCCGGTGCTGACATATGTCATATTCTTCGAGTTACAATTTTTCGAAGGAAAGCTAGTCTTGCATCTCCCGCAATTAGAAGGCTTCTCACTTTCTCGTGGACGTGGAAAAAATTATTTAAAACAATTTCACAATTCTGATTTGATGTCTAGTATTTTTTCAACAAAGCTTCAATGTTTCGCACGTAAAATGCACTTGGTCCGGTGTTGACATATGTCATATTCTTCGAGGTACAATTTATCAAAGGAAAGTCAGTTTTGCATCTTCTCCAATTAGCAGGATTCTCGAACACTTTTTCTTAGGCGTGGAAACAATTATACAGAACAATTTCATAATTGTGTGTCGATGTGTAGGATTTTTTAATAAAACTGAAACATCTTCGCAGTGTTCGAAGGTTCAGTATACCTAACAAAGATTGCCCTTTAATTAGATGTAGATTAGTTAAAGTACACTTAGATGTGAATTGTATAATCCACAAAGACGCAAGCTAACAAAGGTCCTACTTAGTATGGGCCTTCAACTACCTCTTAATGTAGACACACTCATAGCGAAGCTGTTTCAAAAATTGCAATCTACATATTTAGTATTAACGGACATTGTTATCGTATTCACTTGTACTATTATTGTACTCTTTTCCTTCTATCTTTGTATTCCATATTATTGTACCCACTTATATTATTCCTGTAAAGCAGAATAAACCCGGAAGGGTTTCAAGTGCTTAAAAATAAAAAAAGAAAATACACTTAGCATGTTTTTGGCCGTTCCCGTCGTTTCTGCTGTTTCAAACGAAGCCGCGCGGGTTTTCTGGTTCGGAAATCGATGCCTCGGACTCGTCCGGATCGGTTTCCGCGTTCCGGTCGCCGGAGAGCCTAAACTAGGCTCGCTCGTTAAAAAGAAAGGGCCATTGTTGCCTGACGAAATTGTGGTCGTAAAACGCGCGATTGATCACCGGTCTCCGCGGAGGACAAGGTGCTATTAATCTTATTTCGCAAGCAGGCAGGCAGACAGGCCGCAGAGATCGCGGGCCGCTCGGCCGCGGCGTATTTAAGCGAACGGGGGCTCATTTGCCGCAATTAGATCGACTATTATCATTCGACCGGTCGGCTCGTAAACCGGGAGGTCGCGGCTCTCGCATATTCCGCGGCCCGTCGCGATATTTTAATTCGACGATCACCGTGAAACATCCTGTGCCACCGACGGCCAATAACTCGCCCGCGAGAATAGTCGTTTCTCGAACACGTTCCCTCCGGTGAGTTTACAGCCGCGGACAGAAGCGGTTTTACGATCTACGCCGGTGTCCATTTTTGGTGGCGAATTCTGATCGAACGTGTATCGACAGCGGATTCGTCGTTTCGAAACGCGCGCCGATGGGGACCGAACACGGGGCCCGCACGATGATTGCGGGGACTTGTATACCAGAGGAATCGTGCCAATGTTGCCCGTCGTGTTTTCATTTACGGCTAAACGAGTCCTTCTCCGACGAGACCAACATGGTTAACACGCTTGTGTAGACTAGAGAATCGTCGCGTTTCACCGGATCCTAAGAGATATACGATCCCCGGTCTCTCGAAGATCCGAGAATCACTGCGGTTTTAGCATCAATTATTACGGCACTCGACCGGGACACGCGATCGAGGCTCCTTGGAAACGCCGGTTAACTCTACACACAACTAGACAACGCTTAACTGCAGTTTATCTAGGTTTCTTGCTATACTCGCTGTATTTTTCGGGGGACCGAAAAGTAATAAAAAGTTTCTTCGATCAGCTCATTCGATGTTAGTCTGTGTCGACACACGGTCCCGCAAACACGGATGTTTTGTTATCACGTTCAAGCTTGGTTGTAAATTTTATTTTTCATCATCTTCATCATGAATTGACGGAGACGGCACTCGATCAACGGCGTACCATTTGAGCTTGGGTTGGAACTTTTACCTCATCCACTCTATTCCCCAGATTATCGGTTTTTTTCAGATTTTGAGCATACATTGAGAGGTAAAAAATTCACCAATGTTGGAGAAGTGAAAACGCACTTGGAAAAGTTTTTCAATGAAAAATCGAAGGATTTAAAAAAAAAAGGGAATCGAACAGTTGCCTTTGCGCTGGCAAAAAGCGTTAGAAAATGATGGAAATTATTTTGTTGATATAACTTTTCTGAAAATTTAGCTCACGTGCCCGGCTTAGCACAGCTTATCACGAGTTTACTCGTGACCGGTCAGCAATGTGTTAAGATTTCTTTAATAAATAAATGTTTTTCGCCGGTAAACAAACATTTCGATTACTTTTCTGTCCCCCTAATGTATGCTTGATTTTTAATTCGACCATTTACTACGAGGGAGGCTGTATAATTTGAACAATTCGAAAATAAGAAACCGGTCGTTCGTACAGGAAAATGCGAACCATTGTGCGGAAAATGTTAGATCACAGGGATTAATCTATCGCAACGAAAACCATTGAATCGCGCCGGCTTCCGCGGTTTAAATATCGTCGATCGCGGCAGGTGGGTGGACAAGAGAAGCCTGCGTCCTTACATGACAATACTTTCAGCCGTTCGACTGGCGCATTATTGTGTTCCCAAGCTAATCACTGGGACTTGTACAACGTTCCGCCGGCAATCGTAGATTCCATATGCGGAGCGGAGAACGGCTGAATGTAATAAAGCGTCTAAAATCGATGATCCGTGCGCGCCGGTAGCGCGCGAGAGAGAGACTGGCCCATTGAAGTTTCCACCGTTAAAACGGTGGCGTGGGCTGGTTGATTGCGATCCCGTTGCCGTTTCGCGGGACTGCAAAGCGTCCGCGATAATAGAATTTCTCGCAGCATTCGGCTCGTTTCGCCTGGCGAGGTCGCTGATGTATTAGAAGGCAGCCAGCGGAGACAGAGGAGACGAAGGAGAATCGACGGCGTCACAGGCTCTCCCTCTCTCTCTCTCTCTCTCTCTCTCTCTCTCTCTCTCTCTCTCTCTCTCTCTTTACGGGATCTGTGGGACTTCTGTGGGTGGCTACACGTGTACCCGTTATCGAACAGATTTCAATTAGCGGCGACGATCGACCGAAGTAATTGCCGGTAATAAAACAACCTTCTGGCTCCCTCTGTCTTCCAATCGGCGGCGTTCCGGTTTTTTGCCGCCGGCCAGCCGACAACGTTCCGCGTCGATTTATACCGTTAATAATTTTCCGAGAGAGCCGACCGGTGTCCATTCGCCGGAAACTGCTGCGAGAATGATGGAGACACGGTCCCGATACCAGAAAATGATCCTCGACTTCTTCAACCCGTTCCCCTGCCCCGTGTACCATTCTCGGTTCGCACCGATCCCTACGCCGAGCGTCGTAAAATTAATGGCATTGAACATCGATTTATCCGCTCCGAAATGAAATAAATTATGGAGCGACGCGAAAATTTTATTACCACGTGACTAATATTAACCCTTAGCAGTCGAACGGTGCTGTGTCGTTATTCAAAATATTTTTTACATTATTACATTCGTTTGCATTTAATAAATTACACTAAACATTTCAGCCTTGCACGAGTAAATGGCACCATTTTCGTATGTATAAAACAATATATATATAGAATATTTCCGTTCTTTATATATATAAAGAACGGAAATATTCTAGGTCGGAAGAAGTGTTTCGTTTTGGAGTTGAAGTAGCTTCGACTGCAAATGGTTGACTGTTAATAACTCCGGTCGTAAAAATAAATATTCGTACGAATAACATGGTCGATACTCGTGCGAAACGCACAAAAATCCGGAGGATTTTATTTTGTGGGACCGGGGATACGTGGGACCAATTCTTCTTCGTAACCAGACGAGTGTGAAAAATCGTTCGCAGTTTCGAAAGCATGCGTGAAAGGTTGATGTTAATAGACAGGGGCTTATTCTACATGCAGAAATACGTCGAAAAGGAAGAACAACATTTTTTCGGTCGAGGTATCGTTTTCTAGAAAATTAGGGTTGAAGGGTCGTGAAATAAGAAGCAGTTAACTTACTCACGAAGTGGAAATGGATAGCTACAATCAGATACGTTGTACAGTGTTACAAGTGATGTAATTGCACAGAGCTCGTTCTGTGCGTAAAAATACGTCGAAAAGGAAGAACAACATTTTCTTGTTCGAGGCATCGTTTTCGAGAAAATTGGGGCTGAAGGTTCATAGAACAACAATGAATTAGAACCGAAAAATGGAAATGGCAAGCCATGGCTAGGGACATTGAACAGAATTATGAGCGTACTAGAGTTAATTGGATAGAGTTTGTACGTAAAAATGCATCGAAAGGGAGGAATAACTTTTTTGCTGGAGGTCTCGTTTTCGGAAAAATCGTATAAGATCGTAAAGCGCGAGTGAGTTAAGCTTCGTACAGACCTGAACATTTCGGCGCAATGTTCGTCGAAATGTTCAGATCTGTACGAGGCTTTAGGGCTGACGAGAAGTGGAAATGGTGAACCATGATCAGGCATGTCGACGGATACGTTTAGCATCTGTGCATTAGATCAGCCGAGAAGTAGAAATGGCGAACCATGGGCAGATGCGCTAGTAGATACTTATTCGAGAGCACGCGTGCCTCATAAACTGTCAAGTTTATCTTCTGAAAAACAAAGCCTCGAGAAAATCGATTCTTTTTTCTATTTAGAACCTTCCTCACTTCTTGGCCGGCGTAACGTCATAACTTATTGTTAGTTTAGTCATATGTGACTAGTAAAGTCAACGCTGAGTCGAAAGAAATTGCGAACATAACACGTGAAAAATTGCAAAAATGTCGGGAGCACAATTGCGAATATAACATAGGCAAAATTGCAAAAATATCGGGGGCGCGTTTACAAAAATTTCGTAGGGAAAATTGTGAATATAATGCGGACAAAGTACCGAGTATAACGTGGATCAAATTTGCAGAAATATCGTGGGCAAAATTGTAAATGCAACGCGGCCAAAATCGCGAATATAACGCGGATAAAATTGCAAATATACCGCGAACGAAACTGCTGAAATATTGCGGACAACATTGTGAATATAACGCGGACAAAATTGCGAATGTATCGCGCACTAAGCTGCGGATATAACGCGAACCATGAAGGGGTAAATATATCGATCAAGTCCTCGGGTTTTCGAACTCCGTTCTGAAAGTCCACTCAGGGTGAAAAAATGAGGGGCCGTAGAACAGCCGGCGCGTTGCGGAAATTCGCGGTATTCGCGGTATAGTTCGCGTGGCTGTCGTCACTCGGGATCCATCGGGAGTCGCGTGACTCCCTCGGGATGCTTATCTAACGCTCGCGGAGGAATCATAATGCGACGCGGAGTTACGTCGTCGAGTTCGCGACAACGCCAATCCCACGAGACGCGTTCATAAACGGGCAAGATGGATGACTGTCGCGTTTCAGGAGTGGCCGGCTAATGCATTCGAACGTGTTGCAAATACGCGGCACTGTTGGCTTATCTAGGAGAAGGAGAGAGAGAGAAATAGAGAGAGAGAGAGCCGGAGGTATGTTTTCATCGGCAGTGTGCTCTCGCGATTAATTCGTGAATTGTCAGCGAACGGGATCCTGCAAATTCCGCGGTGCGTTATCCGCTCGATAATGTATCGATAATTATCGGCGACGCAATACCTATTATCCGAGCGCGTATCGAACCGATATCGCCGTTTTTTCGAAAGTCGAACGGCGCCCAATAAATTCCCGTGACCGCTACCGGCGATTAAATCTGAAAGCTTTATGTAAATGTTTGATTCAGGATCACTGTGATTATTATTTGTCTATGAAAGGACTACTTGCGATTACGGTACACATTCTTATGCAAATCCGAATTTTTGTAAATCTTTTGATAGAATCATGCTGTAATAATTTCTTTCGTAGAAGTTTCTTGCGACCGAAGTAGGAGAGTAATGTTTGGAACGCTTGGACACCGGAAGACTATTGATCCTCGTAACAGTTTCGCAAAAAAGCAGACCGGGTTCGAGAGGACCCAGACTCATTTCACTTTTGCTTGTGCAATTGTTTCCAGAGAAAACTCTTAGCACCCAGATTATTCGTTCCTTTAAACTCGAGTAATTTGTAAGTACATTTTCTACGTGCTTCTGTATTGGATCAGAACGAACGCAGCAACTTATGGCGATGATTAATAGTCTTTGTAATGACGGTGCTGTATTTACAAGAAGCTGGATAATTTTCTTTTCGATAATATTCTCCGAAGTTGCCAGGTCACACCACGTGAAATAGATTGTTCACTTACGGATGAAATCGCCGACTATTTTTCAAGCGATACTAACCCACCGCTAGACGAAGCGCGAAACATCATTACCAAACCCGTTTCCGTGTATTTCACAGACACGTACAAGCCGCCACGAAGACGTGAACACCCGCCAGCCAATTACAATTAACAAATGACCGGCAGTTGTAAATTCATCTCCGTTATCAAACGAATCGGCAACACGGAAACAACGAGAAAACATCCTGAAATTTCGCAAACAGTAGTCCATTATGCACAGAATCTCTGCAGTCTGTTAACGATCGGTAGCATTCTAATTGCGAGCGCCGGTAACGTAAACCCGCGTTTCCCGTTCGCTCGTGGGATTCGGAGCGAATTGAATGACTGGCCGGATTGTCCGACTCATTTATAATTTCATGGTCCAACGAGTCGTTTTACAATCGTTTCTTTGACCGTCTAGGCTCGGCTGACCGCGTGCACTCGCCGTTCGCGATTTAGGGGAAAATTGCAACTCGCGACGCCGCGCCGTTGCGGAATCACCCCTCGTAAAAATCGCAATATCAACCGATAGCTCTCGAGCGCTCGTCGTTTCTCAGACTTCGCGAATGGTGGCGTGCATGCGCAGCTCTGAAACAAAAATTTACTTGTCCATTCTCTAAAAGAAGAACACTGGTCGAAGTTCTGTTTGAGAATGTTCGAAGTCTGCGGATGAACACTCCGTAGGCTACCATTTTTCAGTCACAAAAATTGCTGCCTAAACGCCCATCCCTTCTGAGAATGATAAAAGCAATGGAATTGAAAAAGACCCGCAATAAGAACATTTAAAGATGAACATTTTTCAGCCACAAAAATTGATGTCCATCCCTTTTGATAGTGGTAAAAGCAATGAAATTGAACAACGTCTGCAATAAGAAAGTTTAAAGATGAATATTTTGTACATAAAATTTTTCAGCCTCTTGATAGTAATAAAAGCAATGAAATTGAACAACGTCTGCAATAAGAAAGTTTAAAGATGAATATTTCGTACATACAATTTTTCAGCCAAGACAGCTTACTTTTTGTTTCACATTTCCAGTCTATTTTGTTCTTTACCATAGAACAGTCTCTTGTGCTAAAAACCTCTAATTTATAGTCACCTTTCATAATTTATCAAGAAAAATCCTTATGGATAATTTACAGCCCTCGCCAGCTTTCTAAATAAATTAACAAATCGCCGATAGAAAGACTAATGCACTTTTGATGTAAGATCAAAAGGTGCGATAAACACCTCGTTATTTCGAGAGTTGTGTGTTTATTTAAAAGCCCGACGAGCCGAGTTTGTCATCGAGACCACTATGGCACGACGTTATGCGAGTCCCGGCGACATTTACGACGCCGTTACCGCGAAAATCATGGTCCCATGGGGCGAGAATTTCAGCGATCAGGGATTGGACCGACAAACGTCGTCGCGTGTGCTTCGCTCGCCTAAACGTTTTCCAATAAGTATCGGGTTTCGGGCGCGATTAATTGGATCGGAACTTTCGAGATAGGGTGTCAGGGTGCCACGGGACGGTGAACACGTTGTTCCGCGAGGTGTATAGCCAAGAGTATAATCAACCACGCCCTTGGCGGAGCTTATCTAGGCTGCACCCTTCGATCCTTTTCGTAACCTGGAAAGGCTGTGTAGCCGTAGCGCGGCTCGCCCAGAAAGACAGAAACTAGTCCCGAGGGACGAATCGTCTTTCCGAGGGAGTGGAATTCGAATAATTGTCGTGCGACCTTGAACGGTGCGTGGACGAGAGCCTGTCCCTCCGGGAAAAGCCGTTTTTTTCCACAGGATCTCTTTTTTCCCAAGAACGCCGAGAGATTCCTGACAGCGGATCTCTGTGACACTAAACCGTGCAGAACGACCCACTTCTCCCACTGCCCACTGTCCAAGTTGTGAACATCGTGCGTCGATGATTCTGCTCTTTAATCTGTCCAGGAAATCAGCGTTGCAATATGCCCGAGCGTGAGACGATTTTTCTTCGAATTTCTTCGAAAATAAACGTCATAGGACTCGAATTACACAAGCTCAAATCGGCGAGACTGAAAACCGCAAATTAGGAAGGTAGATCCGTTTCCTGTATAGCATCCCTAATTCTCGTCTCCGGGTCCAAACTGTTCTCCGAATAAACGTGACGGTGGGTCTCTCGTAATAGATAATTAATGAGCATTGCGTAGCGAGGGCGAGATTCCAGGGACAAGTGCAGGACAATGCAGCGCTGATCCTCGCACGGTTTCCGATCAAGGCTGAACACGTGTCGAGGATCTAAGGAATTCGAGGGTGCTCGAGGGGAGCCGGATCTAGACTACGTTCGGAGAGTTGTCCTTCGGTTATTTAGCCTTTCTCAATGTTCCCCGATTATTTATCCGTGGAATCTGTGCTTCTCCTACTTTGTCTTTCTCTTTGCCTTTCTCTCTCTCTCTCTCTCTCTCTGTCTCTTGTTCGCTCGGTCGTAATAGAGAAATCGGGGTCGCGGCGGCGTAACGCTTGAAACAATACTTTGAGATCTCCCTGTGGCGTGTGTTTCGCGGCCGGATTGGACCACGTGACATCGCCAACGGCCATTCGGCCTGATTTACATCCGACCACCGGGTTTTCCCTTTTTGGTGATCATCGAGCGCGGATGCATTCGGGGGAAGTGGAATGAACGCGGTGCTGCGAGCGGTGCGCGCCGCGACGCGGCCGTGGGAGACGCTCGAAGAAAAAGCTCCTACGAGAACAGAGGGAACTCGGAGAACAGAAGCCTTTTCATCCGGGGAGATCGGCTACCGCTGAACCGTTCCTATCGTTCGCATAATGTTTCCGCGATCCCATGAAAATCATGCCGCCACCGATTCCGAGAAGATCCGCGCCGCTACGCGCCGTTTAAACTGTCCGTCCCGCGAACAGCGCCGCTTCTCAATCCCGCCGCTGTGCATTTGCATCGAAAATTTATCAGAACATCCTCGGCAAACAGTATAAATACATTAACAATTCAAAACCACTGAATCCCGAGAGAATACTCCATGATCGCTGCGCGGTCTCTAAGTTTTCACCATGTTCGTGCGATCTATAACTCTTCACGGCATTTTCGCAATTTTGTCCGCGGTGTGCAGCGAATTCTCGATATATGTCAATGACATAGGTCTTGTATCGTCCAGGATACATATCCGAGCTATGTTATATTTACGCTCCTCGGTGACCCTTCGTGGCCCTCGTGGGGTATACATACTCCGCGGTGGTGAGGATAATTCCGCGACGTTTAACATCCAGGCCTTGGCGACATATATCGAGAAATCACTGTATTCGCAATTTTTATTTACTCAGCGTTCACTCGTTCACATTCGTTGGAACATTACATACAATATTCACAGTTGCGGGACCACGAAAAGTTCAGCAAACCTCGCATAACTTCGCGAAAAAAAATCGCATGGCAATCTACTTAGGTTCGTTTTACAGGCCAAAGCCTCTAGCCTCACCGCCGTGAATCGTTTCTCCCTTAAAAATTTCTGTACCAATAGACAGATCCAAATTCCGGGCTGGTCTGTTGCTTGAAAATCGTACAGACTTCTGCACTCGTGCAGACCAGAAAAAATTGTTCCCACGCCACGGACTAACCTAGATCGAAAGCTCGAAGCTTCCTCTTCGGAACCAGCTGAAAAAAATTCGTCGTGTGATTTTTCTCCGCCGATTTCATTTCAGTTCGAAGCAGGCGACGCACGTGCTCGGCGTACGTAGCCGGGCCCGATCGTAGAAAAATTTAGGGCCGTCACTGCGGTTTTCAGTTACGCATTCTTTCCCGAGGTGTGACAACTCGATAAGTGCGACCCACGCGTTCATTGTTCTTCGGATGTGTGTGGTTCGATTTTTTTCCCCCGGTCGTCTCTCTCCATTAGTGAAATTTTTCGCGTCGAGCCGACTCGGACTCGGACTCGGCGCGGTGTGCCGGGGATCGTTAGGAATCTAGGTTCTTTTCTAGGAACAGTTCGATTATGCAAGGACACGGCTATACCAGACGAGGCCTGGCAAACACCTAGATTACGGCACGAGGGCCAAGCTGCACACCTATCCTAACCTCGAGGGATGGGTAAGCCTAACCCCCGTGTGTCTCTCTGTCTAGATATTGATCCAGAAACCTTATCGAACGGACCGCGTAGCATGGATTCGAAACATTTCGGGGCGCACGTTTTCGTCTGTAATCTCGAGGAAGAGCGCTATTATGTTACACTGCAACGAGGCACTAGGGCTGTCCGTGGTTCCTGGTTGTGTCAGGGTCGTACCACTTTATTTAATAAGGGTCAATTACCCTCCGGTCAACCATGTTAGCACGCCATTGCATAATTTATGAATTATGACCGTCCTCCTCCGTCTCCCCCCCCTCTCTCTCTCTCTGTCTCTCTGTCTCCCCTTTCCTCGTCTCGCGTGCCGAGACACGAACGCCGCATCCTCCTAAATACTCGACAGTCTAACGCTGTCGGTAATATCTTAAAAGTTAATCCCTCCGCTCGGTGTTCCCGTCACAGTAAATCTGCCCGGCGAGATTTACGTCCGGCCGAGTGTTCACGCTTCTACCTTTTATATAACTCACACCGCACTCGGTGTACCCTTTGTGCACCCGTCCGGCGACCCGACGACCCGGTCCTTCTCCTCTCGCGGTTTTTAACAGGGCTCTCACCCGCTTTTCGCACTACAAAACGGCCCCGGTGACGCAAACCTCGGCCAAGAGTTCGCACAGTTTCCAGGTTTCGTTGCTATTCACTCTTTCTCACCTAGTTTCGTAATTGTTCAATCATTCAGTTCACGATACTTTTTCCCTGATTGATTAAAACAGTATCAATCTAATAACGCTAAAGATGATAAAAGAGAATGATTGTTTTACGCTAAACCCAACACCAAAATTACCGGTTTTCTATCTCACGATTATTGAAATTATAAAAACGTTTTCGTAGTAAATTACTGAATTGATTACGATGAAGTACACTTTTGTATGTTTTGTGCTTGGTAGGATTAGCGTTAAAACAGAAAAGTACGAGTTACATTATTGAAAATTTTGCATGTCATTACGTCATGATGAACATGATTTTTGGTGGAACTCCGCATCAAGGGTTTGTAAATCCCGCGTTTCTATAGCTCAGCATTTTCGCTTCTTCTACAATTCCTACTATTCGATGTTGAAATCGATCAGGAAGAGTACAAACGGTGGAGCCGTTTGTTGATCGAGGGATCACGAAGATCTCGTCGATTCGTTCTCCGAACATTGGATCGAAGCGATGGAACCGTAAGAACCGATTTACCACTCCATTTGCTAATCCGTGGTCCAGTTGACAGTGAGATCAGAGTTAATTGTGGCCACTCGCGAGGTCGTTGAATATTCCTTTATTCCTCCTCAGGATCGTTCGATCTATGTAGATTTATGGCGCAGAGACACAGTGGCGCTCGTTTTAATTTGCACAAAATCTATCTTGATATATCTGTCTCCTAGAACGGAAATGTTCAGGCAAAAGTAATCGACTAAACCTTAACGCTAAACCTACCGAG
>CM052146.1:17064194-17076650 GCA_028454255.1 Halictus ligatus
GCCGGATCTGACCGGACGGTGGCCGGATCTGGCCGGATCTGGCCGGACGGTGGCCGGATCTGGCCGGACGGTGGCCGGATTTGGCCGGATCTGACCGGACGGTGGCCGGATCTGACCGGACGGTGGCCGGACGGTGACCGGACGGTGACCGGTGATCGATTCTCGATTCTCGATTCTGTGCCTGTCTGTCTGTGCCTGTCTGTCTGTGCCTGTCTGTCTGTGCCTGTCTGTCTGTCTGTCTGTCTGTCTGTCAGTTCGAAGGTAGGAAGATCGTGGAGCATTCGCAGGGGCAACACCTGTGTCTCTCGGTAGCGAAGGCGTATCGAGCAACATGCGTTTCGAAGCCAGGTGATCGAACACAGCTCCGTGTGCCGGGACGCCTCGAAGCCCTTCGCGATCGAACGAGCGAGCGAGCAGGTGTCCGAACAGAAGGCTGCACCCTGTTTCCTGTGCCGGTCAGGGACGGTGCGCCGACGGGGCCCGAGCCGCGATTTCTGCGCCGCGGACCCCACGGCCCGAGGAGACCGAAGCGTTTTCCAAGTACGCGTCGACCGTTTAACGGGTCCCCGGCGTTCTAAACGCGCGGCAATTAAGTTCCGCTTCGCGGTCCGCTCGCCGCTAATTGCCCGATGAATTTCTAACCGCAAGAGAGAACCGTGAATGGCGAACCACAGGGAAATCTCAACAGTTTGCGGACTATCGACGACTGAATCGAACAGTTCCGGAAACTGCATCGGGCCAGGGGACTCCGTAGATGCATTCCCGCTTACCGTACGAGACGACGTCCACCGCCGGACGGTTTTTGATTTTTTTCGTCCTGGTTAATTGTTCGCGAAGAGCCGAGGTAAAAGTGCGCGCGGCATTGAGAGTACGAAAAGAGAGCAAGCAAGAGAAGGAGAGAGTGAGGTGTATCGGTTATGTAGGCTAAAGCCAGCGCGATCGATTTCACGAACGATCTTCCCGTACGCAGAAACGAGAAATCAAGGCCGTCGCTCGTTGCATCTTCTTCGACGGAAACGAATGGTCCTTGTGTTCTGCTCGGTACCACTGGGATTATCATTTTTGCAGAAAACTCTCTGTTGAAGAAACTTCGTGCAAGTTCATGTTTTTGAAGAGTAGGGGATGATTCTACATGAAAAACTGAGTCGAAAATATAGAATAAAATTTTTTGATACAATGCTTTGTTTTCGAGAAAAATGAGTTTGAAAATTTATCTTTACTTTAATTTATCTTTACTTTACTTGCGGCTCAACGGACTTTATTCTGAGTTACTTCAATCTTTTTTCGCAAAGGTTTTCGAGGTTTGTGTACATTGAATTAATCGAAGGTCGAGGTTACAATGAGTTAGAGTTACTTTTGAGGAATTCGTGTAATTCATAAATTGCTGGAAGTGCTGTCCACGGTGTTGTAGACATAATTGTGCTCTTCGTATTAAATCCCTTCGAACCTCTTGTAATGTGCAATTATTATGTTGCTTTAAGTGTTCAAACGCTATCACACCTTTTTCTTGTAATTGTTCGATGCTCGTTACGTCATCACGATACACAATCGATTCCACCTGACCCCACAAATAAAAATCTAACGGTGCTGCCATCGCGACCGATCCAGCACTGATAATAATTTTCACTTAAAAAACGTGTAACTTCGCAACTGTAGTGCGGTGGTGCTCCATCCTGTTGAAAAATTAGCGTTCTTCGAATCCCGAGAGGCACATTTTCCAATAATTCCGACAACACGCTTCGAAGAAAATGCAAATATGCTTCCGATGTCACATTTCCTGGAAAGAAATAAGGGCCCATAATTTGGTCACCTACTATGCCAGCCCAGACGGTCATGTTTGTCAACATATCTAGAAGTACGAAGGCAATTTCCGAGATATCCAGACGTGAAGCGGTGGAATCCGGAAAAACAAAGTCTTGTATCAAAAAATTTGATTCTATATTTTCGACACAGTTTTTCATGTAGATTCACCCCCTGCTCGGTTGTACCACCAGTTACGGGACACCCTGTATTTGACCTGTTAAAATCATCGTAGAGAGAAAGCAATTTCGAAGTGGCGCCTGCTTCTTTGAGTCGAGGCAGTTTTTCTGTTCCGCAAAGATACGCAGTCTATCATCCTCGTCACTGACAAAAAAGAGACCGTACGAAATCGCTGCGAGGAATGACGACTCGAAACGAGTATTAACCCGGGGTTAAAAAATGATGATTGGGGTGGCAACAAAGCGACGAATAGAGAGCCGAGACAGGATCGATTCCGAGCTGTTAATAGGCTGTTCTGGAGCACCGTGAAATATGTTTCCAAGGTCCTAGGGCACGCGACACGGCAGCCGACCGCTGCGGATCGGCGAGATCGATCAAGATATCAGCGTGTCATTGTCGTAATTCATATCGCGAACGAGAAACGCGAGCCACGGGCGATTGTTCGCCGTGGCGCAACAGTGAAAGCCCACTTAGGGGACGCTGCGCCGATTAACGAGCGATATATGTACAGCGTATCGGTATGTACGCGTACATGTACACGTATCGGTAGAAGGGGAGCACACGCATACACACGTCATTTGAAGCCGGGGCACGCCCGCTGGAACCCGGTCGAAAATTATCCGTCTGTGTCCGATTTACAACGAGCCGGTCGCCCACGCGCGATAAATCGCGGCCCGCTGTAAATTGTGCCATAGGTGCAGCGATCGACGATCGACGATCGGCGGAGGACACGGCGCAATATTTCACCCCTCGCCGGCCTCATTGTCTCGGGCCCTAACGAGAGCCTTGCTCCGTTTAAATGGAATTATCCTGTCTCATTAAGCAGCCATCGACGTGCTCCTCGATCCCGGCACCACGGCCCTCATGGCCGACTGTACATTGCCGATTTTATCCCGACGAAAATGAGCTGATCCAATGTGGAATACTACAGACATTTCAATAATGCGCCGTGATCTAGTTATTAGAGCGTGGAAGATTAATTTTTCAACACGTCAACTTCCATGCGAATTTTATTTGTTTCACACTGCTTTCACCTTGCTTCATTCATAGAAGCATTATTAACAGTAAACCTACCAAGCACATACAAAACTGGAACGTCTTATAGAAGCGAGAAGATTTAATTTAGTTTTTCGTACGATTTTCATTATAATATGTGCTTAATCACCTCGCGACCACCGACGAGTTATCTCGCGACGAAATACCGTTCGTACGATGACCACAGACGAGTTATTGCGTCGCGAGATAACTCGTCCGGGGTCATCGTACGAACGGTATTTCGTCGCGAGATAACTCGTTCGTGGCAGCGAAGTGGTTAAATAAAGAAGTCAATTCAGTAATTTTCTATGAAAACGTTCGTATAATTTCAATCATTATGAAATGGAAATTTTGTGTGAAACCGGTAATTTTGACCGTGGTAGGTTTAGCGTTAACTCTGTCACTGTGTCCTCGAGGCACCAGTTAACCCCTGGTCCTACAACAACGCGTGAGATTCGGGGTAAGAAATTTGGGCGAAAACAATAAGCACGAGTCTGGCCCGAGGTAGCTCGTTCGGACCAAACGTAAACAACACGAACCTGGCTCGTGGTACCTCGTCCCGACCAAAGGTAAACAACACGAGTCGGACCCATGTTTCTCGATATTTTCTTACTTTCGTTGCGCCGAAATATACATGTAAAAGAAATACGATAAAGGTTATGTAAATTTATCGTGCTCCTTTTAAAACTCATTTTGAATAAGATACGTATTACGCATGTTCGTAGAACAAGATGGCGGACTGACACAGCTGATAAGAGTAGGGGAAAGCGAGAAAAGCCACGTGTATTACAAAATATAATTGATTAGGATTGTGGAACAATATCTTTTAATGTCGTTTCTTGTGTTTACAGGTAGGAATGTGATGTAACGTAATGTAATGTAAATAATGTAGACAACTGTTGTAAATAGCGAATAAAATTTTAATCTTGTGTGTACAGTGAAACTCAGTTTGGTTATTATTTCCTCAAGATAGATTAAGAACGAAAGGATAAACTTATTATATATATATCACACAACGCATACAATTTGCGCAAGTTCGACGCGTGACCGACCGACCTTGTTTATTGTGGCCCGAGGAATCGGGAGTTAGCTGGTAGGACAGGGGGTTAATCGATTCTCAAATATTTGTAAGAGTCGGTATAGTGTACCGATGTCCTCGAGTGGTTAGAGAACGAGCCAGGAAAGAATGCTTTTGTGGTCGCTGTGGGCTTTATTTCGAATCATGAATCATCAGAGTTCGTTCGCCCGAATCGAGTCAGCCGAAAGAATCCACTTTGACGGTATTTCCGAGTAAGGCCCGGCGATTTGTCTCGTTCGTTTTCCTCCCGGTTGATTTAGAACCGGTGAGTCAAGAAGCTCGCAACCAGTTTCGCGGGTCTACTCTTCCGCTTCCAGAGATTTCGCGACCGCCATTACAGTCGAGCATAGTTGTACCGCGGAAACGCGGGAGTTTCGCGTTTCATCGGTTCCAGATAAGAGGCGCGGAGCCTCGAGAGAAGCGTTTCGGCTCCCGTCGAGGATTCCGGCGGCTCGATAGGCGACGTTCACCAACGTCGCTGCATCGAACGCGTATTAAACGCCGATCGAACCGGATACCTTCGTCCTTCCCGTCCTCCAGGAGTCGTTAACGACTCGTCCGAGGCCTCGTTAGGAACTCTCGTCAGCTTCGACGATGTTTTCGCGATTTTTCCCCGAAGATCCTCGATCCTCCCGTCGCCTCGATACGTGGAACGAGAAAGCACCGATGAAAAGCTTATCTCTCTCTTTCTTTCTCTCTGTCTCCCTTTCCCCAAGAGCGCTATACAAAACGATAGCCGATTAGAAGAGCTGCCGGATTGCTCCCGAGAGCGAGATCACTGTAATTAGACAGCCTCCGCGTACGGGACACTGTATCAATTTACCGTCGCAGTTTCGGTATAATTTGCGGCTTCCGATCGCGCGAGCGATAATTACGCGATTACACCTTGTCGATAAGCGGACGAGGAAACCGGTGATACTCGCGGGAAAAAGGATCGGAGGGACGGGGACGAGTGTCAGGAGCTGGGACCACGCCTTGGTGCTACTGCTGGCTTGGGAAGGTTCGAAGAAAGCTGTCCTGGTTGATCCAAGCTCGATTCGATCCTCCTTTCGTGGTTGGGAGAGACGCTGGCCTGGGGATTTCAAGGGACGATAACAATTACCGGTGAGATTATCGCTGCAACTGCGATCCAGTTGGACCTGCAGTAGATCCTGGAAAAATAGTCACTGTGTTAGATTATACATTCAGAATCTATCTAAGTACGAAAGAAAAAGTCTCCTCTGCCGCTATCCCTTATACTACCTGGGTTCTCCCACTGGTGTATGACCATCAGTAAAGACGGCAATTTTCCGAGGACAGACTTCGAACACAGTTAGTTGAACTGAAGCGCTTGAGCGAGAAGCTCCTCCTGCATTCACACTTGAATAAACTATATATTCTGTTTTTATTTTCACGTACTGCGGACCTTTGGCTTTAGCTTATTTCATAACCCCACATGGGATTATTAGCAGCATGCACATGGCTGTGCATGCTAACATTACATTATGTAGGTGGCTTATAAACTAGAATTGAGACAATATAGTGAACATTTTCGAATACAATATTACCACTAAAGATACAAGCAATGAGACTTAAGAAACGAACGTATGAAAAATAGAGGACAAAGAAAGGGTCCGCACAGAAAGGAATCTATTGTACAGGGTGGAAAGAAACCCTTGTTGCAAAGTTTGCGAATCAAAGCGTCTCTATTATTGTCATAGATCGGACATTGCCTTAGCACATGATTAGGATCCTGTACTAGACTAATTTTAAAAAGGGAAGCCCTTAGTTGAAAGTGTCCAGATCGAAGTCTATTAACCGAGCAAATGAATTCTCTAGGGAGCCTCGGGTGAGCAAACCAAGGTTTAGGCCCAGAATGATAATGTGAGCTGAAAAATTTTCTGCCCTTGAACCTTGCTTCAGCGAGAATATAAATTTTTGTTAGCTCCCTAGCTTGTACGGCAAAGTTAACACACTGCTAAAAGGAACGAAGCGTTCCAGGAAATTCGGGGGGAATTCCGAGCCGGTCATCGGGAATTCTAGAATCCCGGTGAACCCGAGTCAGAGGGATTCGACCTCACGTGGCCGGTACGGCGGTTGATGTCGGGAGGAGACCGTGGAGGAGCTGGATTAACGGGAGAATCGAGTGGTCCGCCTCGCCTTGCCTCGCTTTACCTTGCCTCGCCTCGAGGAGGACCGACCGACCGCAGGAGACAGAGGACAGCGAGGAAGAAGAAGTAGGAGGCGGCGGCGGCGGCTGTTATACTGTATACTGTATACGCTTTGCCGGAGGACGAAAGGGGGGCACACTTTGGGAGAGAGGAGGAGAAAGGGGTAAGGAGAAGGAAAAGGAGTAGAAGGAGAAGAGGAGGAGGAGAAGGAGGAGGAAGGTGGAAGGAATCGAGGAAGGGAGCCCCGTCCGTGCCGAGGGGAGAGGGAGAGGAGGAACACGCTCTCCTCCGGTGCACACTCTCGTGGTGACTCCGACCGGCAAAGTGCTCGCGTTCGTGAAAGTCCACAGACGACTTTCAGGGTCGTCTGCTCCGCTCGTTCCTTCAGAACAGAGCCGGCTTGGTCTCCGCGCGAAAAAGGAGTCCCAGACACCGAAAGGGATCCTTCGTCGCCTGGGCAGGCAGCACCAGCGAGAAAGAGTCCTCTGCTCCTTGCGGAACCGTTCGCGGGATCTCCGCCAGTCGATCCGCGGAGATCGATGAGACGGACGACGGCCAAGCCGACGATCGATCGTCGTCGCTCGTTCCCGTTGCCTTCGGTGGAGTCGAAACGCGCGACCAGCTCCTTGACGGATCGATGCCGCTCGCGACGCCGAGGACTCGATAGATCCTTGGATCCGGACGATCCCCGCGACGTGGACATGTGGTGATCGGGAACCGTGCGCACTTCATTTCGTCGCGAACGAACCGTCACGGAGCCTTGAACAGTTTCGAGCGTGACGGCGGACAGAGTTACAGTGGGAGGGGACGACGTCGTCCTGTCGTACTCGGCCATAGTGATAGAACCAGCGGCGACATGTCGTCCAGGCTACGCGGATCTTCGAAGGACAACTCCGACGTCGCGGTGAGGAGAGATCATTTCCGCGAGGACCTGAAGTCGTACAAGAACGGGACGAATCGGTACCATTTCGGTATGACCAGGCAGAACGACGAGGCGAAAAATGGCCGCGACCATAAAGACCGATCGCCCGACGACGCGGACCAGCTCTACAAAAAGAGCAGGGAGCACTTCGGCGCCTGGGACATCAAGGACATCGTTCAGGACGACAGGCTCGGCCCGAGGAAGCAACCGGATCGGTTCGAGGACTCGCGTTTAACGAACGGACGGTCCAGGAACGATTTCCCGAAGCACGATCGCCGGGACGACGATCGTGGCAGAACCGGGTCGGTCGATCGGGATCAATCGCACCGATCCAGACGGAAAGACACCTGGGAAGGATCGGACGCGAAGGTGTCCTCGAAATCGCATCGGAAAAACGATGCCCAGCCGATCGACGAGAGGGATCTGCTTCTGAGGGAGATCGAGAGCCTGGCTGTGGACGGTAGGTCGCCCGATCGACGGATCAGGGCGATGATCGAGCGTTTCAAGTCCCGGGAGGAGGAGAAGATGAAGTCGAAGAGGGATCGAGACTCCCTCAGCCCGGAGAAGGACGAGCATAGATCGAAGAGCGCGAGCCGTGGCGACAATCGAGCGGATCGCGAGGATTGCGACAGGGAATTCGGTACTCAGAAGGAGGAGAGAAGGGAGGATCGAAGGACGGCGAGATCTAGGGTCCGGGAAGGTGACAGGAACGATTTCGAAGAGGGCAGGAGCCGGTCCGTCGATCGGAGGCTCGACAAATCCGAAATCGGCGAGAAGAACGAGGACTCGCGGAAGAGCGAAGAGACTCGCGGGTTTCGACATAAAAGTGATCTACACGGTTTGGAGAAGAGTCACAGGCGATCCAGAGAGCTGGAGGACGATTCTCCGCGCAGGAAGGACAGTCCCAAACGAAGGAGTTACGCCTACGAAAGAAATCCTGAAGATTTCGATATCAGGATACAGAGATACGAGCGGGCGCTTCTGGAGCCTAGACGGGACCTAGACTCGACCAGAAGGGCTCCTCCGAAGGACTCGGCCGGCGATCTGAGTAGAAAAGAGTCCTTCAAAGACCAGGATCGTCAGGTAACGAGGAAGAGCTCCTTCAAGACCGGGGACGCGAAGAAAGTTCGCGAGTCGAGCCTGAATAGAAAAACTTCGTCGAAGGAGAACGACGTTCACCGGAAGAACTCGTTCAAGAACCAGGACAACGAGAAGAACTTCCGGAAGGATCAGGAACACGTGTCCAGGAGAGGATCGTTCAAGGAGCAAGGATTCGAGCCGGCCAGGAAGAACTCGTTGAAGGATCAGGGCTCGGATTACGGGCGAATCTTGACGCGGAACTACGAGAACGAGGAGGAGAGAAAGAACGCGAAAGGACACGGGGTGAGCAGGATAACGTTCAAGGAGCAGGACGAGGGGCAGAGGATCCACTCGTTCAAGGAGCACGAGGCGGAGGCGGGCAGAGTCGGTTTCAAGCATCGCGACGTCGGCAGGAAAAACTCGTTTAAAGAGAAGACCGTGGAGTTCGCCGGGATTTCGTACAAGGACCACGACGAGGAGGAGGAGGATTCGAGGCCAAGGATCTCTTACAAAAATGACGACAACGAGCCTGGGAAGGTGGCCTTCCGCAGTTTGGACGATTCGAGACGAAGGACCTCTCCCAACGGCCGTTACGTTGAATTCCTCCCGGCTTCGTATCAAACGGAAAGCGAGATTCTAAACGAAGAGGTCCTGGATCAAGACAGAAGGAGTCCCCCGAAGGACCGGGACTCCTCTGCGAAGAGGCGAGCCTCCCTCCGAAGTAAAAGCCACGATTCTTTCGATCGGAAGTCCGAGAGACACTCTAAGCCGCTGAATCCTCCGAAGAGAGGCAATTGTCGAGACAATTGCAAGGATCGAGAGGATTTTGACTCGAACTCCTGGCACGAGAGCAACAGGCTGTTCGCTGCGACGTATCTCAGAGAGAACAGCAAATATCGATCTAATCCCGAAGGACATTCGGAAATCGAGCGAGATCCTTCCCCGGAGGTGGGATCCTTTCTCGAGATCAGAGAGAAGAGACCCAGCGAGGTTGACGAGAAACAGCGGAATGAGTATTCGACCGTTTATGCTCTGGGGGACGCGGATCAATCGAAGGATCTAGACGGCAGATTCTCGTCGACTCGCGAGCGAAACGGCGCAACGATCATCAGGATCAGATCTAGTCCCGAGGCCACCGTCGAGAGAAGACGTCGGCGACGTCCTGCGCAGGAGTTGCACGCCGGCAGACGCAGGCGTTTCGAGGACGAAGAGGACAGCGAAGACGAGGCCGAGGAGGACGACGACGAGGATCCCCGTCAACAGAGGCCCAGGGAACCATTCCCGCCGGGACGAGGCGTTACCACACCGTCCCGAAGAGTCTGGAACTATCGCGAAGGGGTATGGCATTTTCATGAGTCAATCGCGTTCGATCAGTCGTTTATGGTACAGAAGCGAGAAGCGATTTTCATTAATCGATGGAGGAGATGAGAGAGAGAGAGAGAGGGAGAGGGGATGGATGGGAGAGTCGTTGATTGGTCGAGTCAGGATTTTCGGTTCCTCTGATTTTCATCGATGACGATGCTGACGCTACTGGTGATCATGGTGCTACCGTGGCCGAAAGACGGAACAAGCTTACGTGCGCGGAGTGTGGTGGTGGATCATGCTGTGAACGGTTCTCCTCCGGGGTTACGTATGTTTGATTTCCTGTGCGGATGGGGTTATCGGTTATTGGAAAGCAGGATATACGTTCTGTAGAGCGGTCTTTGGAGAGGGTTTCCTTAAAGTTTCAGCGAAATTAGGCGAATTTTATGGTCGCGGTGGTTGGTTCACCGATCGGTCGTTTTGGAAGCTTCTTGCGGTACTAGAAATGTCTTCGTTCAGTCGAACGGGAAGGAAATGCTTGACGATAAATTATTTGTCATCTGAATGAAAATTGACATTATAGTTGATGTTCTTTGTTCTATTATCTAGTCACTAAAATAGAGATTGTTGCCATAATCGATTTTTAATACACAGGTTTTTCTAAAATTTGCAACTCGTAGAATCGCTAGCTTTTGTCGGTCATAAAATAGCTCTGCATTTAATCTATAAAGTACGATAAGCATAAGTCGAAAAAGTTCTATAGCTGACATTGGCATATAGGATCGTGAACGTTTGTGTGAAATTTTATGCAAATCAGCTCGCTAGTGTTCGAGATATTTCTAGTACCGATGGAAACAACGAGGATCCGAGTCACTTAAGGGAGTGTTTTAACTTCTCTGAATTATAGTTTTGCTATTTAAGCGAATTTTTTTTTACGGAACTTTGAGGGATACTCTCCAATAATAATAATCAAAAATATATAAATCTTGCCTATCAAACATATGTAATCCTCCGACTCGCCGATCGAATCGCGAGTACTTGCCGCGTTCCGTTTGTATAGCGATTCCGTTTTCTCAACAGACATAAGCACGCAGTGGTGCCTAACACTGCACAGTGCTTTACTATGTGATTCTAGCTGAGCAAAATTATTTTTATTTCAATTTTCTTATGGTCATTTTGTACTTGTTTTCCAATTTTTTGGAAAGCCCAGAATATTTTCATAGTATTTCTTATTAGTTTTCTTCTACTATGTTTCGGTATATTGTTACCATACTATTTTTATTACTTTCTTTCCACTTTGAAGTATAATAATGCAGCAGTTAGATGCACATTCTATAGTGCATTTGAAAAATTTTTCAATATTTTATTGATATCGACATTCATTCGTAAATCTACAAGAAATTGCTATCAATTCCGAAGCAATTCATTCGGAGTATGTTTTCGACGTTTCCAAATTTTTAATTTTCGACTTTTGCTCAGCCAGGAGTGCACTTTGAAGCAACGGTTTCCGCGAGTTGCATCACGAGGCTCGCATCCGCGCGATACTCGCCTGTCCGGCCGCGATGAAACCGACCGAACATGTATGAAACAAGTGAAAGTAATCATGAACGTAATTACTCGTTTATCTCTGTAGGATTATCGGACACACGAGCGCATATGAGCGGAGCCAATGTAGAAAGTTTTGATTAAATTCATAGTAGACGAGTGAAATTTTTTTCATTCCAATCCAACCCCATGCGACTGGTTTTCTCGCGAGCGTGAGCGCACAAGCAAGAACACCAAGCAAGCAAGAACCGTGTTTCTACCTCTCCTGCGCAATGTTTCGTTTGATAGCGCACACCGAAATAATAATCGAGAGCCGGCTATACAGATCGATCGGGGTGAAAGTGAACCGTCCGGTAGCCCGGTTGTCAACGGTCTTGCTAATCCTTTAATCGATACGGTTGCTAGTCGAACTTCTTTTTCGTGCTGATAGCGAACGTTGACTTTCTCGCGAGCGTTCTCCTTCCATTTTTAAGCTTCGGCCTCCTGACCACCGTCTCTCCTCGGCAGTAATTCTCCAATGAAAATCACCGATAATTCCTTCTACTGATCGAGAGAAATCTCTTTTGGAAAAAAAGGATCGATTAATTTGAGTCGATTTCGGAAATGTGTAGTCTAGAACGCGATATTCTAGGTTGCAACTGACTTTGCGATTTTTTCCTCGGAGAACTGTAAAACTTTCCAGCGCGAGACTTTTGGATACTCTTTTGTACAGGTTTCAGGATGATGGAGAAAATTTTTTATTAGGATGAAATTAAAATTGAGCTAGCTTTGGGTGATTAAAGCACCTCTATGAGAAAATCACCGATAATTCCTTCTACTGATCGAGAGAAATCTTTTTTGGAAAAAAGGATCGATTAATTTGAGTCGATTTCGGAAATGTGTAGTCTAGAACCCGATATTGTAGCTTGCAACTCGATTTCCGATTTTTTCCTCGGAGAACTGTAAAACTTTCCAGCGCGAGGCTTTTGGATACTCTTTTGTACAGGTTTCAGGATGATGGAGAAAGTTTTTGATTAGGATGAAATTAAAATTGAGCTAGCTGTAGGTGATTAAAGCACCTCTATGAGAAAGGAGTGCTCAGAGGACTATTACGAGCCTTACAATTCAGTTCGAAAGGAATTTAGCGTCTTATTTGGTATGATTGCTGTAACGGTAGCTATAATCGGTACCACCGGTATAAATAGTACGCCAGACGTACAATTAGCATGTCACAATAAAAAGGGGAATAAAGGATTGAAGAAATGATAACTGTTCGAACATTACCGTGTCGATTTTTTCGTTCGATTCTAATCTTCTGCGGTCTGTGCAAGTAAAACGGGAGATTGCCTGCAATTAATTATTGCTCTGGCAGTAACCATTGGGTG
>CM052146.1:17076750-17089766 GCA_028454255.1 Halictus ligatus
AATATTTTTTACGTTATTAAATTTGTTTGTATTTAATAAATTACTAAAAATTTCATTATTGTACTAGCAAATTGTGCCATTTTCGTATGTATGACATGACAAAAAACATGTACAGTGACTCCCACTAATATTCGGATGCTCTTAAAAATCGCATAACTTTGTCAATATTGGACTTTACTACTTGAATTTTTTTGAGAAGTTAGGCCGATTAGATCACTACGTAACGTGAAAAAAATGTTTGATTAAAATTGCAATTGGTCGAAATTGCACAGAAAGTACTGAAAGTCATATTTTGCAACTTTTTTATGCGGGTTTATATTAAAAATTTAAAAAGTACATTTTGTACATCTGTATCAATTATACATATTCTGAATATTTCAATCGTTTAACGGTGAAAACTTAAGGTTGAAAGTCGCAGAATTTTGGCCTTGTCAGGGAATTTCGCCCTTATGCGAACATTTTGAAACATCTGTAGCTCATTGTAACGTTGACCGATTTCGATGAAATTCTCAGAATATGTATAATTCACACAGATCTACAAAATCTACTTTCTAATTCTTCAATATAAGACCACAGAAAAAAAGTGGCAAAGTACAACTTTTAGTAGTTTCACTTTCGACCAATTGCAATTGTTGTAAACATTTTTTTTTCACTTTATGTAGCACCCAATTGTGCTAAGTTCTTGAAAAGAAAAATCCAAGTCGTACGGTCCAATATTAACGAAGATATGTGATTTTTAAAAGCGTCCGAATATTAGTGGGAGTCACTGTATATAGAAGCGAAATATTGTAGGTCCGAGGAAATGTTTCGTTTCAGAGTAAAAATAGCTTCGACTGCAAAGGGTTAATCTCCGTGACCCGTTTAACCACTTCGCGATCACGGACGAGTTATCTCGCGACGAAATACCGTGCGTACGATAACCACAGACGAGTTATCTCGCGACGCAATGTCGCTTACGCTGTGCCACAGATCAGTTATCTCACGACCAACCTATAAACGAAACTTGTTCGCGAGATAACTCGTCCGTGGCACAGCGTAAGCGCCATTGCGTCGCGAGATAATTCGTCCGTGGTCGTGGCGAAGTGGTTAAAGCGGCGATCCACCCGAAACCGAGGAGACAAATGAATAATTCAAGATACGCGAGAAGGTGTCCCAGGTATAGTCGCCAGATCAAGACTTGTTCCCCCCTCCCCTCTAATTTCCCCTTCTTTTCCGTCACGACCCGGCCACGTGACGCGTTCCGTGTCTGTCGTGTCCGCGTCACAATGTCACGTGACTAATCCGGTACTGACAGAGAGAGAGAGAAGGGGTAACTTTTTCCCCCGAAATTCGTGCTCTCTCACCTGATCCGTCGACTACGGTCCCAGGTGATCTCCAGCTGGCCGTGCCGGAGAAAAACGAGGGTACCGGTGGTCCTTTCACTGGTGAGTCAGGACGAAAAATATGTTAATTAGACGGAGGGGACCGAGCCGGCGCTCCGCCGCGGAGATCATTATTCAGGATTACTATATATAGACAGCTAGAGACACCGTCGGCTCACATATTTTCCATCGCGTGTGCCTCTCGTCTACTCGATATTTGGCGATGCGGCTGCCGCCGAGCCGTTCCACGTGGGCGGACCGACCATATATGCCAGCCGGAAGGTTCTTGAACGCATCCAACGCGCCTCGGCCGTTTCCATCTTCGCTGATTCCCTTTATCCGCCGGTAAACGACTCGCTAAACGATTCAGCCGAACCCCGGGAATCCTCCGAGTGTCGCACGCTACGCTCCCCGCAAGACAAAACCGAAGAAATTTGACACCCTCCTCGAACAGTCCATCGATCGGTTTCCTGTCGTCGCTAAATTAGTTCTTAGAACCAATTAGAACTTGAATCAGTTCACGTATCCGTTGGCAGCATTTGTTTCATAGTCCGCTTGCGTCGTTAAACTGTTTCGTTCGATGCAACGCACCTTCTTCCCGGAATATTAAAACATTTTAACGAAGAAGACGCCATAAAGTCTCTGCGTCTACGTGCCATCAGTTTGTGTGACAAAGTGTGTAAAATTAATTTGTCTCTGATTTTAATAAATCGTGGAATTGCAAACGCCGTTGATGACATATGGTTTGTGAAACGATTGAAGTCTCGAGCTCGCGAAAGCGGATTCGACAAGTCGAAAAGTGGTCGCGATCGTCGAACGTGGCGAGCCGCTGGCAGCCAGCTAAACAATTAAAAACTTTTCCCAATTACCGGACTCGAGCTTCGACCTTGTCCCGCTTCGCACGTTATTATGAGCGCCGCCAGAGGATGATTCAATTTTCCTCTGTACACTTCTCCCCCTCTCTCCACGACTCTCGCTGGGTTAAACTATCAGACCGTGGATTATAAGTTCTCATTTTCATAAATCGTTGCGGAACTGGATTGTGGAGAAAAATTTTGTTCGGCCGCGAATGAGGGCAGAGAACTGGGGATACCTTAACGATGATCGTAACGTATGCTTTTTTACCTGTAACTTATTTACTCTTGTCCTGGGACGCGCTGTAGCGGAGAGCGCAGATATTACGAACGTTTCATTTGAAAGTTTTTCGAAAGTATAGGAGTAGAAGTAGTCTATTGATGATTGGTCTAATTGTCAACCCCACTCCTCACTCTCTACGATAATAGGCTGTATGGCCAGAATGAACAGCTTTCATGAATTCCGTAGTATGAAGAGTGTAAAAGTATCTTTATGCCTCTATGGTTTCCGAAAATGTTCAAAACATGCTGAAATATAACATTAGACAGAATCTAGCAGAATTTTTATTTATTTCAGATCTACAAAGGCTACTGCCACTGAAAGTGAAATTTTATTTGACTCCACTTTGTTAAAATACCTCTAAAACATTGCAAATTGCATAAACATCCGCAGTCTAACGATTAGAATAGGTGCCATTCGGCACAGTAGATAAATAAAAAGAATTTGACAACAACAACGCATTAGGTTCAGGTACGAAAATTCTGAAAAGAAGAATGAAACTTCTATTTGGCTTCTACCATTTGTAATTCATGTAAACAATTTTTATTCTGCATAAAAATCCGCAGGCTACTGATCACATCACTTGTTCACTCTACTACAATCACTAACGTTCTATCATTCTGGAAGAAGAGTGGGATAAACATATATTACGATCTTCATTAAAAATTCCCCTAGCCCCCTTCTTTCCATAAACGGACTATAAAAGCCATCAACCGTGTCCCCCTCGATCGATCCGAAGGATTTCTCTGATCCTTCGTAGACTGACATTTGTGATGATCCAGACCTTTCACCGTGTTGTAATTATCATGACCCTATCGCGAGGTTCTCCGTCATTTTTAAACAACCATCGTACAGTCCCATGACTAGACTTTATGCATTTATCAATTTGAATGCAATTTCTTGTCATGCAATCTGGAAGAACAGAGAGATCAATCTGTGACAGTCAGGGGCTCGTGTAACGCATGCAAATTTTTAATACCTAAAACTGTCACAAAAAATGTAACATATGACATTCATTTTTGTACGTTATTTTTCCTTCTTAAAACAAACAGCTTTTGTTTACCAATACTATCGATTTCTTGAAGCACATTCCTCAACCAGATAACTGTGATTGACAAGTATACTCATCAATCCGAAACTCTATTGCGGTGCAGTTAACGTTAATGAATCGTTAAATTTTTATCGAAGAAAAAAGTAATTCATTCTCATTTAGCTTTACAAGGACTTTGGCTTTTATAGTAGCCGCATTTGGCCTGCGTTCGACGTGTATATTCGTCATTGCTTGATTTTAATTCCGTGTCGTGAGGGATTTGTCAAATTAAATTCCACAGTTAACTGGTTAACAGTAAACCTGCCACTGTCAAAATGACCGGTTTTCTGTTCCACAATTATTGAAATTACAAAAACGTTTTCATAAGAAATTACTGACTCGACTTCTTAGAATTAATCTTAAAACTTTAAGTAAATTCAGTCTTCACCCTTCCATAAGACTTTTCACGTTTACATGTTTTGTGCTTGGTAGGTTTAGCGTTAAAGCACGTTAAGGCTCACAAGAATTGTAAAATATGGATTTATTTCTTCCAAGTTGTTGAGATCGAAAAGAAGGAAATTTCTTGTCGGTTCCTGTGTCCTGCAACTGATGCGGACGGTTCTTATTTATCATAAAAATCCGCCCCTGCTACTCGTGATAATCTCTCGCAGCGTGACCGTTCGAACTGTTCGAGTCTAAATGGCGGTTTTCTTGGTTTTTCGCAGGGCGTGCTGATCACGGACGTCGAGGAGGGCCAGCCATGTTTGCAGTGCGGGGAAACGTGTTCAGGATTCTCGCCGCACACGTGGAGGTAAGCTTTATTATCGCACGCAAACGGCCGGATACAGGAAAAATAAAAGTTCTCTCGCTGGCCCGGCCGGATGGTCCACTATGCAAAGATGATAAGGCGCCAGCGTTCCGGACGCCAACCGCGTTATCTCAGCCGAGGATCGTCGATCGCGATCGAGCCGGTTCGACGAGTCCGGGGACCGATGCTCGATAAGTTTATTTAACAACGGCGCTGTCGTGTTCAAATACAATGTACACGCCCGCGGAGATCGACAATCGCTAGATCCCCGGCCAATCTGATTCCCGATGGCCACGCGCCCTTATTGACGATTCGCAATTGTCCTGTTTGTTCAATATCGCCGCTAGAGCTGCGAACGTTCACCCAAAATAAACACTGTCTTATTGACAAGGTGCAGGAGCTACGTAAACATTTATTTCGTTTCCTTACAACCTCGTAGAGTCGAAAGGGGATTCAGTATTTTTGCACTTGATCCGCACATTGTTGTTGCAAACCCGTCAAATCCGCCGTCTGATCGGTACACGGTGCGGTTCGTTAAGCAAATGTTCAATTTTCGAGGACTCTAAGTGACTCATTAGAAGCGAGGGGTCTGTAAACAAACGTATTGATTTTATTCGCTAAATGCGAAGCAGTGTGACCCTTTTATTCGACAAACTGATTAGAAAAGTGGAGCGAAAATAGCACAGGAAATTGTAAACAGTGAGAGGACCAAACGAAGTAAACATTGGACAAGATGGTCGCCATTCCTGGGAATATTCTCGGTTAATTCGCAGCAGCAACTGCTTCGCGCGCTTTCATTAGATTAAAATGTTCCATCTTGAAAGTGGCGTCGGCGCTGACACATTTCGGCGTCTCTCGTTTTCCCACGTTTGTTGACGCCTGTCGGGATCGACTGGATTGATCGATGAATCCCGTCGCCGGTCAATTAGCCGTGCGCGCCGTTTAACACGGTATATCCTTGGTCCCTCTAATCAAGATATCGGGTTTCCTCGATAATTATCCGCGTCCATTAGCCGCGACGCGGAATTTTCAAGGCGTTCGATTAAGCGCGGAGCAGAACCGCCTTCTGGAAAGAAAAGAAAACGTTACTGGCGACAAAAATTCAATTTCCGAAGTATACAACAGCTTCCTACCACTATTGTCCGCTTATTTTACGTCGTATACCTTGCATCGATATATTCTGCATAAATATTTTGTGCTATAAAATGACCATTGAATTTTTCAAATGAATTGAAACAACCAATTTATAAAACGAAAAAACGTTGCATTGAATATGTGCTTCTTTACTAGACAGCGTATTTTTATGCAAATGAAACATTCTTTGCCTCAGTTCCAACAAACTGGAGCGAAATAAAAATTGATTTCCTTTCTTAATATGTTCGATAGGTTGGGAATAATGTGACGATAGTTCTATACTCTTCTAAGGTTTGAACTGTTTTGTGTCTCTTCCCCCCGTTTTAGTCACGAATGCAAAAAACCCGCAGTACACTGAATTGTCTATATATGTCGCCGAGGTATGGCTGATACATGTCGCGGAATTATCCCCACCATCGTTCATTACACAAGTAATTATCATCGGAATTATATCAGTAGTTTTCATTAGAAAAATGCCACGAATATGTTGGCGAAAGTCCCATAAAAAAATAACGAGAAATAAACATGCTTTGTTATTGGATTAGTAGTGGTGTCACACCGATACACCCGACCCGTATTACGTTTACACTCTTCACTTCACTTTACGTTTATAGACGAATAGTGTCTTCTAGACGATAAACGACGTCAAGACCCGTGTTGCTGACATATATCGAGATTTTCACTGTATACTTATTATCTTTTTATGATGTGCGTACAATGTGCAGTCTTCTTGAATCTTGTAAAGTTACTTAAAATCTCTAAATAAGTTGATTTCACAATTTCTAAAATTGCGCTTGTTTAACACTAAACCTACCGACACTTCTTGTATACCTGTCTACCTTCTTGTATACCGTGCGTGGTCAAAATAACCGGTCCTAAAAAAAATTATTGTTAATGCATTAAACGTAGATAATAGTCAATTTGTTGCTGAATGAATTAGTGGACGAACAACTTCCATAAAATGACGATAAAAATGTATTTTCGTATAATTTCAATCCTACAAAAAATACTGCGATGCTCTCTCCTAGATTCACAACAGTAAATAGTATTATCAAACAGGCACGTGGGTAACTTGATATCGCCTCATTCAATAAGGCGGCTCATTTATATCGAGTCGGCCATGCCACATTCAGAATAGCCTTTCTTTTATACTGATTGTTTAGGTTTAGAAGAGTAAATACCATATTATCACATGCGGTCAGATTGACCGGCCGCGGTAGGTACGACAAGATACACATATTTCTTGAAAAAAAAAACAGAAAAATACAACGGGGAATAAGTACTGAAAAATTAAAAGTTATTTAATGAGATAAAATTTGCTCCAACTTTCTTGCATGTTGCAGAACCTAATCGAATATATCAACGTAAAAATTCGTTTTGAAACCCGCACAAATAATTCCGTCGCCCGATATGGGTGACGTGACATAAAATACAACGCGAAATAAATACTGAAAAATTAAACGTTATTTAATGAGATAAAATTAAAAAAAAAATGAAATGTATTCATGCATGTTATGGAACATAATCGAATACATCAACGTAAAAATTCGTTTTGAAACCCGCACATATAATTCCGTCGCCAGATGTGGGTAAAACAACATAAAATACAACGAGAAATAAATACTGAAAAATTAAACGTTATTTAATGAGATAAAATTTGAAAAAAGATTAAATGTATTCATACATGTTATAGAACATAATCGAATACATCAACGTAAAAATTCGTTTTGAAACCCGCACAAACAATTCCGTCGCCAGACATGGGTGACGTCATAGTTGAGGTGTTAAGAAAAATCGTGAAGATACATAGAGATGTGATGATGTTGCATGTGCGAAATTGCACGCAGTAGTTTAGTGGTGGGTTCGGTGTTAATCGGAGTGTTATAGAATTGACCGAAATCGATATTATAACAGTTACCGAGTGACGAGGCTTCACGGTCCGCGGGTTCGAGATCGGGGGGGATCGAGGACCGTAAGATCGAGGTCGCGAGACAAAGAAAGCGAGAGGCGAGGAATCAATGGTCGATCGGCGAGACCGTATCGTTCCTCGGATCGTGCTGGAACTGTTAACCGAGAGAGGCTGTGCAGCACGGCGCGTCCATTATCCGAAGCGTAACTGAGCAGCGGTGAAATTACCGGCCGGTAATTACCCTCCGTGACTTACGGGCCAGCAATGCGGTAATAACGAATTAATTGGCCTCGGGTGGAGAACACAGGGAACGAGGTGGAGGGGGGGGGGGGGAGGGGGTTGGGGGTAAGAAGAGTGGAATAGCGAGTGCGGGGGAGGGACCAGTCGCTCCTTCCAGCGAGCAGAGGAGAAAGGTGGGACAACCGTGCATGCACCGCCCGGTGCATTTATAGCATCGAGCAGATGGATTCACAGTTATATGCCACCTAAAGCCATCCGAAGCCGAACCAGTCGAAAACGACATGAAAGCTACCCGGGCCTCACCTTCGTCTCGGGACGACACGTGTCTATATCCGGACTTTCGAATTCAATTTTACGCCGCGTGGGATGACCCTCGGACATTGTCCCGGGACGTCGAATTCGCGAAAGGTTCACCCTTCGAGCGCCACAATTTTTTCTTCTTATTACCTACCGGCGGCGTTGATTTCATAATTTTTTAAATCTGAGGCTGAGGATTTTCTTGTGAACTCGCTAGCCACCCTCGGTGACGTAATCCGATTGTATCTCGTCGTTAGTATGAAAATGCAACGAGTAATCGGGCACGAGCGTTTGCGCTGACCTAGTTTTTCGAACCAACAACGATGACATAAAAGGGAGCGGAATATTCAGAAACTGCTGCGACAGGAACGTAGACCGTTCGAAAATCCGCTAATAGATTAAAGTCGAAGCTCGTTACTTTTCTCCGTAATTAGCGTGGGTGTTTGCGGTTCCCTGTCGTCGTCCACAACGTTACAAATTCTGCGGTGTTACGTGAGCTTGTAAAAACAGGTCCGCAAGGCTAGGGACACTGTTACCACGATTCCGGGGCACGGCTCGCTTCAAAAATAAATCGTTGACATGCGCGAGCGTGGACGCTACTAGCCGGTCGTCCGGTTTTGCTTGTCTCTCTCTCTCTCTCTGCTCCCGGGTAAATTTAGATAATTAATTTGCTACACTCGATCGGCATTCCTCGTCCCGCGTTGTTACAGCGTCGTGTTTCATTCACGAGGGGAGCGTGTGTCGCCGCGAAATGGGCCCTGCGTACCGGGCGACGCGCGATTTCGTTTCCAGCGTGCTCGGTTCGGCCTACATTCCGCTCGATATTCCATTCAGGCTTCCGCGAGGAGACCAACAGCTCCAGAAATAAGCTTCACAGAATTTAGACGGCGCACCGGTCACCGGACGACGGGGATCTAACTTGATTTAGGGTCATCAAACGTGGGGGGCCATCAGTGTCTTCCATAATTACCATCGGTAGACGATCCTTAGCCCATTAGATCAGCGAAAATTCCCAAATTTTCTGCTGAAATTAACTCAATTTTACTTTACTTGGATAGGCAACAATTGCTGGGAACTGTGCTTTAGTTTTAGTTTAGACCGTACACGTTTTGTACAAAATTTGATTGATTTTATTTCGTGATTAGCTTCTCTTGATTAATTTCTGGTAACCAACACGAATTACTGTGTTTGTTCTAGCATGCCATTTAACAATTTATTTATTACGTTTTATTTTTTAAAACGGTCTTCTATGTTGCTAGTCAATAATTTGCTTTTCCACGAGAACGAACTGTGTATTCATCGTAGGTGTTTGTTTACTGTACACCTTCGGTGTTCACGACTATAAAATAATACTTCTCTTGAACCGATGTGGGCTGAAAAATATTCATAAATACCCTCCACTTCGTTCACCGCCTCGACAAGTAGAATTCCTGAAATACAAACGAGATTCACATGTATCGGATAATTATAGTTACCTCGTTGCCTGGACATTCGTAGTAGAAAAATAGAGTATCATATCGACGTAGCAGATGCGAACAAGCGTACATACATATTGAACTCTAGATAACTAGCCTTTCGCAAAAATGATGATCGTACCAGTTGAATCATGTGATATCAGGAGATCGGCCAAATGTTTCAATTAATAAATCAATCGAACATTTTTGTTACCGAACGAAATGATTCATTTCCAAGTATGATGTTATCTAGAATTAACAGATTCCCTTTAAATCAGTCGTCACTGCGAAGCGTAATATCGAATCAGACTCGAACAAAATTGATCGATGACGAATCGGATTCGATATACAGTAATTTCTTTATATATCCCCCCCACCCATTTCTCTAACTGTCCCCACTACCGCGGGGTGTACCCCGTGAGGGGCCCAGAAGCTCGAGAGGCCTCGGACCCCGAGAAGTGTAAACATAACAGGGGACGGGCGTGTCTCTTGGACGACGCATGACTTTGGCAAGTCCGATGTTGTAAACATACATCGAGAATTCACTGTATTACGCTTTATACTCGATGTTAAATTCACCTTCTTCGCACACGTGTCCGTCTCGACCTTACAAGAGACCTTAGTGCACGATGTATTGACAAATTATTGCAGATAAAGCTAAGTCGATGCACCAAACGATTTTCTGACTGAGATTTCTTGACTGAGGAATATTGTAGGAATATTTTAAGGAACCCCTACGTACTGGGTGCGGCGTAATTTAGGCGTCGATCTCAATAAAACACTTTATTTAACAACAACAAGTTTAGGTTAAGGTAGGTTAAGAGCGGAGTGAGATTGGAAGGAGGAGGCGAATTTGTGGTTTTAAAAATTGTAACCCTTAGGGGACCAATAATAAATTATATATATTTAACAACAACAACAACAACAACTCGCTCTACTAACTAACTCTCTCTACCGACTCTCTCTCTCTACCGACTATCGACTGCCAGACATTCTTCGCATTAGTCCCTTTTATAATAATGCCCTCTCTCATTCTTCCTCTCTCGCACTCTCATTCTCTCTTGATCAGTTTCTCATCGATTCGGAAAACCCAAACAGTCACACTTCACTCCTGTCATCAAGACCCAAACACTCTTCTTTCACACCTCGGCCCAAACGGACTTTCTTTCACGCTGGACCCAAACGCGTCGACGCCACAATATCGCGTTCACAGTCGCTCTAAACAATCACTCTAATATACTGTCTCATTCATAACCCTACAATGTTTCTATGCCGCGATTCCCGTCATTCTCTTTATTCTAAAAGGATTAGGCGAGTGCTCGGTAGGCCAGCGAGACAGTAGCCGTTGTAGATTCACTTCCCCATCGACTTTGCGCGTGGCCACGCCTGGATTTGCCGAGGTGCAGCAGGGCTACGCCTATGCTCCTCGATAATTTGCGCAATGGAAGCCCCGTAGACCGAAGTTTCGTTTGCCCGTCGCGTCGCGTCGCGTCGTCGGCCGGTTGCGTTCGCATAGGCGTCGTAATAAATTTCTATCGATTCGCCCCGCTCGGGAATATGTGTGCCACGGCTGATTTACTGGCAGAGAGGAGTACCGTGTAATCTACATAGCTTGGGCAGCTGTTTATCGAAGACAGCCGTCTCCCTATGCTTCCGAAGCGCGGCGAGCACGTGCTCGTATTTATAGATTTATCAGTTGCCAAACACCGGCGGAAGCGAGCCGAAAGCTGTTAATCAGCCACGGTCTCTATTTGCGGGGTATCTTAATTCGCGGCGATAAGCGGACGCGAATCGTTCGACTGCATTAGCTGCAGGCAGACTTCGCGAGCTCATCGCGTCCCAAATGACCCAGACTGTACAGTGAATTCTCGATATATGTCGAACACACACCGTAGCCGTGTTATGTTTACACTCCTCGACGCCCGAGGCCACCCGAGCTTCGTTGCTCGCCACGGCGTGTACCCCGCGGAAGTGGGGACAATTCAGCGACGTTTATCATCCAGGCCTTGGCGACATACACGGAGAAATCACTGTACTTGCAGCTTCGATCTGCTTGGAACGTCGACTCCCGCGTTCTTTGATTCAGCCAGAACCTCTACGGGAATCTTAACACTTTAACGACCGCACGTCTACGCAATCGAACGTCGCCAGGGGCCGGCAGTATTTTTGAAGAATTAAGTTTAGAGAACTTTATTAAATTCACGAAAAAGTTCACATAAAACAGAAGACAACAAAAATTTAATATTTTTCAATGTAAATTATAAACAAATTTAATATTTTTCCTTCGGCGTTAGCATCACACACATGTCGTGTGAACGGTCGTTGAAGTGTTAATTCACGGCGATAATTAACCGTCCGTCGTCTGCAACCATATTTTCGTCGACGCGGTCCGGGGTCGTTCGTGTGCGCGGCTAATTTTTGTTCCAGGCTTTCGAAAAATCGAAGAAAATTCTGGTATTCATATTGAAAGTGACAGATTGTATTGGGGATATTGATTCCGGACAGAAACGACGCTGGTTGCAGACGGAGGGTTAAAAGCAAATCACTTAGCTGCTGACAGACTTCGCGAGCTAATCGCGTGCCAAACGACTCGATCGCCTTGCCAGGACCACGTGGTATTCTACTTCCGAGTTGGTTCTGCTTCGAACAACGATACCCGCGTCCTTTGTTCCAGCCGCAGCCCAGCCTAGGTCTAGGCTACGCGTCGCTCGGCCTAGTTGTAGGCCTTGAGCACCACCCTCGATCCAACGTGATCTAGGTTTAGCACGGTTCAGGCTTGACGTTTAACCTCGACACGAGCTGGACTGGCGTCCGCGTGTGGGCGTGTAACAGAGCCTTCGAGCTAGACGGATCGCCTCGATTCGCAACCGCGAATTCGAGAGCTCGCGAAGATCAAGGCTTTCCGGTGCTCGACGCGACGGACCGCCGCCGTTTTTCCCGTCGACAATCACACCGTCGGAGGATCGTGTAAACGAGACTTCTAGGTAACAGATTGCGTCGCGAAACGCGTACCGAGAGCGTGGCACGCGCCTATCGGACGACGTGGCTCGCAGAGCTCCGTCCCGTCGTGCGTGCCACGGCCGCCAGCGGCTTTCCAAGTCGCAAGTCGATTACGCGCGTGCCATTAGCCCAGAATCAACCAGCCCTAATTCGACACAAGCTCGCCGGCGAACTGGATGTAATCTCTCGAGCAGTCGGCTCGCTGGAAACCCGGTTGCTGCTCCGTTTTTTCCGTCGTTGCGGTATGGAAATTGGTGTAATTGACTCTTAACCTAACCCAGTTGCATCCTTTCAAGTGTATCAGCATTCTTTGTTGGTGTAAAAGAGGCTACACAGAAACTGCTCTCTCAGTTTCGAGGCGTAGCTGTAACCACGCCCTCTTTGCTCCGGGAGCTCCTCGGATCGCCCTCTGGAGCCGCATTCCGGAGCAAATGATGTTATTGAATTAGACAGAAAGCTGTCTATCTTGTTTCCTGTCTGTAGAATGTTCTAAGAAGCTTTGTTGCTTTTAATTTTCGAGGAGCTGGTAAATATTTATCTTGCTTCCTGCCTGTGGAGATTGTCTCTAGTAGGCGTGGCCTAATTGTGGTCTATTTATAGGGTAATCAGTGCATACGTGTATGCCCATTTTCCCTCTATGCAGACTGTG